>JAPYZJ010004002.1:0-14704 GCA_030522765.1 Ophioninae sp. B BG-2022a | reverse complement strand
AGAAATTCTTCGATTGTAAGATGTATTTAGTAAAAAAAATAAATAAAAGCTTCGCAAAGACAATATAATTTCGTGTACCCTTTATTGTGAAAACATCAACAAAAAAATACAAAAACAAAATTTATTGGTCGTACTGTATAGGCACGATAAGAGCGCGGTGATAGTATGTCAAAGGTACTGCGTCGATATTATACCGATATTGCACCAACATTTCAAGCGGTACGCGGTACGGTATAAATACATCAATGTACGATACCCGTACAGCAGTGGTACGATACCAGTATTGTAACGGTACTATATCAGTATTGTGATAGTTCCGTACTCGTACAGTACCGGTACGAGAGCGGTACGCCGTACTCCACGGCGTAACTCCACCGTACCCCACCGTACCAGTACGCTGTACCGCTCGCGTACGATTCGCCGTGAGCCCAACGACTAGCACCGTGACAGTAGAATATTCTCCATATGCATCCACGCTGGCTCTATGGTGGCTCCACCATGGCTCCACCGTTGCCGTACCGTACCTCCACGGGAGCGGTACGCCGTGGAGTACGCCGTACTGGTATTGTACCAGTACTGCACGCACGTACGTGAAGGGTACAGTACCGGTACGCCGTACTCCACCAGAGCGGTACGCGAGCGGACGTGGCTATCTGGGAGACTAGAGAGGGGGTAATTTTTCCTCGCGATCTGGCGGCACTGCGGTGGGGTACGCCGCGGAGTATGGCGTACCGTACTGCTCGCGTACCCCCACTGTACCAGTACGCCGTGGAGTGCCCTAGGGGAATCGTACCCTAGGCTATCAGGGGTTGGGACTTTCTGAACGCTAGTGACATTGGTGCCTCACGGTAGACAGCTGTTTGTTTTACCGACGCGAGCCGAGGCTTCGTCGAAGTTTTGTCGCGGTCGCGGCCAAAGGGGTAGGGTGCACCGTCCCTCGTAATTATTACAACCATACTTACATTTTTCGTGTGATCTTTTCCCCAACACCGTGAAGTAATTTCACGACAATATTGCTGTGAAAGTGCGCGCCCTTAGCCTCTTGTGGGTGGGGCTCAGTATTTTGTAATCGCGATTTCCGCGTGTGATATTTCGTTGAGTAGCTCGTACCTTGACAGACGTGTCGCACGAATAATTCGTACGGGCCATTGGTGAGCGTGTACCTGATTTACTTACTGAATGTTTGCGCATCTAGGCTATAGAAGTATAAGATAGTGACCTGCACAGAGGAAGCCTTCCTACTTTTGCAACGATGGTAAGCATTTCGGAAACTGTTTCACACCTCTTTCATTGCCCTTCGATAACACTGATAATCGAACGTTTTGCATTTTCTCCAGATGCAATTCATGCTACTGTTCAGCCGTCAAGGCAAATTGCGATTGCAAAAATGGTATGTCGCCCATCCCGACAAGCTGAAGAAAAAAATTACGAGGGAATTGATCACAACGATACTTGCACGTAAACCCAAAATGTCGAGTTTCTTGGAGTGGAAGGACGTTAAAGTTGTTTACAAAAGGTACGTCATACATTAGAGATTGTTGGTCGAATTATTCTTCGCGTTGCTGTAAACGTTTTTTCTCAATTTGTGTAAATTTGTATGCAACTTTGAAATAGCAATCTTGATAATACGTTCCAACTGGTTCACATAAGGTTTCGTTTCAAAGCTTTGAGGTTATGCTCTTGCTTTTCGATGCTTAGGACAGTGTTTTGGTTATTAAGATCTAGGCAATTGTCAGATGGCATTCGTGTTGGTGGTTCAACATCATGCTATATTATGTTGAATGGTGTTTTGCCTAATGGTACAAAGTGTCAATGATTATAGTATAGAATACATTGTCATATCCAAAAGCAAAGATTTTTTCGTATGGAATGAAAACTAATCTTTTCCCAACTTGAACCGATGAAACTTCAGAAAATTATACGTACAGTCTTTTTGACCCATAAGCTGTTAGAGAATAAAATCAAACAGGAGTAGATGGCCAGTCCCCTGTTCTAAAATACTTTCGATGGAAAGTATTAGTCGTCATCGAAGCACGGTCACAGACAAAAATGCATTGCCCAAAAAATATGTCGAAAGCAGAATAGCTTCGGTGAAAAAGTTTGGACCGTAATTGAGATAAGATATATTTTCGGACACTTCAGTCATTTTTTTCCATCATCATCTAGTCTATCTACACAGATAATCAAAAGATAACATGTTTTCAAAGCAGATTCCGGCTCAAAGATCCTGGGCTACTTCTATGATTATTTTTATTAGAGGTTTCGAGGCAGAATTCGCTCAGAAGTGGTTTCGATAATAAAAACAAGAAAATATAAGGTGAAAAAAAATACTGCAATGCAACAATGTGAAATACAATGTTATTAAAATGAGTAGAAAACACCCTGGTGATGCAAGGTGGTTATTGATATTAAAAGTACATTATCGCAAATAATGTATCATGGCAAATAATGTATCATGAACTGTGTTTTTATATTTATATGTCTCTTATTAAATTGGTTTTAAAATTTCTCATACGAACCGTGATCAAACAAACTATATCGTTTCCTTACCTTATCTTAATACTGACGGCACGATTTGAGTGTGAAAAAATAATTGTACAAACATCAAAGTTTCTTACTATTAGCAAGATAAATCCTCAAAAGTAGACAAATTGAAAATAGCACACTTCTATATTTTGACAAAGTATATATGCAAAGCTACAGTTGTAACTAATTACTCTGAAACAGCTGATATTTCAAAAAGAAGTAAAGATATCTGATCTACATTGTACGGACACTAAAGCAGAGCATTATTTCTCCAAAATATATAGAGGAAAAGAAATTTTATTGTGTTTACACCAAACTATCATTGATTGCTCTCCCTTGAGGAAAGAATTGGAGAGTGATGCCTCAACGTGTGATCTCTTTGGGTTACAAGCCAATAGATTAATGCTATCGAAATCTTTGCTTCACAAATCTGTGCTGAGCTAAGGAAATAGTTGACAAATATGTGCGATTTATTACAGATACGCGAGTTTATACTTTTGTTGCGCCATTGAGCAAAACGACAACGAACTTCTTACCCTCGAAATTATACACAGATACGTGGAACTATTGGACAAATACTTTGGAAGTGTAAGTTTTGCCAGTTTCGGCACTATTGAAAATGCGTTTAATGAGAATGTAACTCAGCTATGCTTAAACTGCTTTTATCTTTACGTTATGCTCTCGCCATGCCATGCTCGCTACACCAGGTGTGCGAACTGGACATTATCTTCAACTTCGAGAAGGCATATTTCATCTTGGACGAATTATTGGTTGGCGGTGAGATACAAGAAACGAGTAAGAAGAACGTACTGAAGGCGATCGCTGCTCAAGATCTACTCCAGGAGGTTAGTTATGGCAATGAACCCCTAGAATTGTGACTTGTCTATCCTCAACTAGCTACTCCTTTCTCGCTGTGTTCCGGCGAAGTTGTAAATGGCTGAGGACTCGAAATAACGCGCAGCAGTAATCGCATGGCGTGTGTGCGCGTTTGTTGAAGAAAAAAGAAGAAAAAAGAAATAACAAGGCAAACAAACGCACGCCCACGAAAAGCCATTTATCTGCTAACTGAATCGCTGATTTTCGAGCTCCGATGATATTCGTTCTCTTCTTATTCTCCTGTCTTGGGATTTTCACTGATGACGACTGAAACTGTCACTCGTCGCACGAATTCTTTGCCGAGAGTCATAATAGGCGATATACCTTTATTGCCGGTTACAAAAAGTACAATGTTTGCTTGTTAGAGGCTCTTCGTTGTTATACCGTATACAGACGCATCAAACATTTTTTTTTCTCAAGGCTGTAAAACGCATATCGCTGCACACAATGTTCAAATGCATTCGTTTGTACTTCTTCCTCTCTTCATTTCTCTTCCAATCGTTGTTCAATGCGAAGATTGTTTTTGTTTTTGTTTTTTTTTCTTTTCATACTCAGTATTGCGCCTTCCGTCACGGTAGGGTTATTCCTTTTGCTCTGTCGTTTGTGGCGTGGCACGAATATTTTTTTGATAAAAGTAAATTATTGTGAAATTATCGCGGGTTATTTTCATCCAAGAAGTGATTATGGATTTTTTGCGTATCTCTTCCTAACCCAGATTGCGATGATGAATACATCTGCGATAATAAGAGTAGATTTAGGCTGAAAAAATGTTCGTGCTTCAAATTCGGGACACTGTTGCTGCTAAAGGCTAATGATAATGATCATTTTTATTTGAACAATCCCGCGTCGTAACCTTAGCCTATCGTTACATCATGATATGATCTTCGATACCGTCCAGTACGACAATGCACAATACTTTGAGCAAAGTGATATCGAAGAAGTGTTTTTCTTCGACGGTGTTGCATTCCTCATTCGCACAGTCCCTTGTACAAATTAGTCATACCGGTTTTCATTTTCAAACTTGCACATGTGCAAAACACGTTAATTGTATATAGGAACGCTTTTGAATCAATTGCCGATTAATGTCACTGATATCACACGTTGAGCGTCGAATGCAACAACGACACCCATCATCACTGTGTGTAAAGAATATCCAAGACCGGAAACGACGAAAAAAAACAAATGTTTCCCCTCGCACGCATGGACCACTCGTGTGTGCACGTATTTCTGTGATCATATAGCGAAAGAAATTATGAACCGAGTGGCCATTGCCACGAAGAGAAACATGTTTGTGTATAAATCATGTTCTTCGAAACGTATCATTTGCACATCAAAAGAACGATAGACGATTCGGAAGAGCTTCATTCTATTTCCCACTGTGTGTTTTTTTTTAGTAGTGGCGATCCGCAGAAACTACTTTTTGATTGTTGTTATCGTAGTTGCTAATTGCGTAGCATTTAGAAAAAAAGAACAGCCCCCTCCCTTTTGTTATGAATATATGTGCTATATATCTTTTTAATTTACATTTCGTAATCGAAACTATATTTCTAAAGATTTAATATATTGTGTACCACGCATTTGTGTGACGAGCGTCAAGGGTAAATTTAATACAGGGTTGTGGATAATGATTCAATCATACTTGGTGTACATCACGGGATTCCTCAGAGTATGTTACGTTATTATTTTTTTTTTCGTCGTTACGATTTTAACCATTTTCGCCTAACACTAGAAAAAAAAATTATTATTAATAAAGTTTTTTGCCTACTGAATTCGCATTTGGGAGTTGAAACGTCGAGGCTTCATTTTTTCCGAGCTACAAACGAATAATTACCTTCGTAATTATTTTATTATCTTTAATGGAACAATAAAAAAACTGTTGGTTAGAATGGAAAATTTCGTCCCTGCGTGTAAGTACGGGTACGCGGTACTCACGAACCTCAGGAAACCTCGATATGTGAAGAGTACTTTTCCATGAATATTTTTTTTAGCTTAATCATGAAACATTGTTTATCATAAATATGACACAAATTGTAGGGCCAAAGTATTATAAGATAATTTCAAGTAGAAAAGACATTTGTTAAACATTTTCTTTCTCAGGCCATTATGAAGTATTTTACGATCTAAATTTGATCTTGTAGGTTGCAGATATGAATATGAATTTTCACGGGAAAACAGATAGAAAATTAAATATCGTTTGAACAAGATTCGTGTATCCAAAATTAATAACCACACATTTTTTGAAACGCAATCCGATCATTGTGATACAGAATTTGCACAATTCACCGTTTAAGAATAATTGAAAAATTGTTGTCAAATGAAAACTCTAGATTTCGCTACTAAAAGGTTCTTAGCATATTTTGCGTCAGACAATATGAATATTTCGACCGCAATCTCATATTGTTCTGAGATAACGAATCCTTGTGACCGACGCTGGAGGATGGGCGGTCGGAGTGCGGCTTGGGTTATCACCGAAGTTTTAAGCAGCGTCGGAAGAGGCTGATACTTGGATCGGTGACCGCTTAGCCGTGCTCTGGCTGGCGCATCGACCAGTGAGCGGGAGGCCGATTGTTCTGAGGTCTTGGTGTACATGCTTTAACAAAAATGCGGTATAGTGTAGCGTAAGTCGACTGTGGGCCGCAATGGGGGTTAAGTTCTGATGGGATATTGAACAGGGAAGAAAATAAAGCGGAACGGGGAGAAAAGATGGCGGAACAGGGAATAAATGTGGAGAAAATTTGAATAGGGAGAAAAAAGGAAGGGGGGACGGGTAAAAGCGCAAACAGCGCGTACCAATGAGGAAGTAATCAATAAAAAAAAAAAGATAACGAACCCTTGCAACTTCCTTTCCAACGAATTTCTCAAACATAAATTCTTCCCTTGCGAAAAAACGAAAGCAATGGGTGTAAAAACATTTTTTTTTAGAATCCGCTATTTTTCCATACTCCGGGTAACAGGGATTTTTATAGACGCAAATTGAATTTTTATCGAATTGTCAAGTATCACTTATTCCCTAAGATCACTGCGAGAACATATTTTCAGACGCAGCTGATAATTTGTTATGAACCCCATCGCTTAGACAATAGCCATTTTCCGAGGAAAGTAACACGATAACACTGCAAATCCCGAATGTAAGACAAAAATATTAAAAATTTCCCTTATCTCTTTCATACTGCGAAACGGTGTTTTCCTACCCACATAATTATCAACATTATCCGATATAATATAAATTTTCAAGGTAAAATTCAAGAGAACTTGTACTCAATGTTTCGTTCTCCCAAGCGAATTCAGGACGCTTTGCGTCACGGAAAAAACAATGAAGTGTCCAGCGAAAAATGGTTATTGGTTCAGGGTAAATCGTTTATGTATAATAAACTTCCTACATTCGCAAATGCATAATGGTAATAATGAAAACAGTCGAATGAAAACTCGAGCTTGTAACAGTGGTAAAAATCTTCTTCTAAGTGTCAAAACAAACGATGTGTACATATAAGGGTGTCCCTTATTCCTCGAAGTCACAATGTTTTTTAAGTTCCAAGTCGATTCGTTTTACCCTAAAATAAGAACAATATCAATAAAAGTCAGAACGGGTTATAATTTTGGTAACCATAAATTACGTTTTTTTTTTTTTTATTTACTTATCTCACTGTATCATTTTTAGTGATCTATATATGAATGCAAGAGTTAGAAAACTGTAGAATCTCGTCAGCAACGGTTAATGTCATCAAGAAAAGAAAAACAAATTTTTATATGATTAAACGCTAGTACTTCGCACCAAATTAAGGGGTATGCAGTATTGAAAGCGAAAACAGATTCGCGTCTCTTATATGAACCAATTTTTTATTTTTATATTCAAACATAACTCCTAATTTTATCTGAAAGGGTACCAACATTTTTCGCCATACGAGGGACATCTTAGAACATGCATATTATTATTGTCTAGTCGGTTACGCGCTCACTCGACCGCGTGTATTTTTTGTTCGCACTCGAGAACGCGTTCACGCTCTTGAATCGCACCCGTATAATTATTTTTACAAATTTATATATATATATATATATATACCAAAACCAGAAAGTGCACTTCAATGCAGAAGAAATGGACGCTTTTACGAGCAGCCCTACTTTCACAGAGAAAAAGACCGAATCCCATGAAGTTGAAGTTTTCATCCCTGGGAAGTAATAAAAAATGATTCTTTTCAATTGATTCAATGATGAATCATTCAATCGTTCTCCGATTTAAGGAACGGAAAAAAGCAAGCATAATTCGTTATTTACATTCTCAGTTAGCGATTGACGAACGAATCTGCGATATATAATTTTGGAAAATAAAAAAATGAAGAAATTGAAGAAAAAAGAAAGAAAATACTGCGTTGCGTTCCAAAGATGCAAACTTCAATCCCCATGAATTTTCCATTGGGTTTATCGTACCCGTCAGCTGTGCGATACTGTGAACCATATAATTCCAGGCAATGCGAATGCAACCGTAGAACAATTTGATTTGACAGTTGTCACAGAGGTATACACACGTGTATACGTTTATGAAAATAAACGTGAGTGCGTATAATGTGTGTGCATGCGTATACGTGCGTGTGTATGACTAATAACGGGAATGCCGCTGTACATAAGTAGGCTGATTATGTATATGTACACGTCGTTAAATTCTAATAAAGCATCAAACGTTTGTCCGCTGCACCGATATGCTTTCTATTAATGTATAATATTTACAATACCGTTCATCACTGTATCAATAAGCAATGATATACATACGTCCATACCGTTGTACGCTATACTATTAATACAAAGAATGTAAAAAAAGCAAAAAAAAAAAAAAACAAAGAAAATCAATAATAATTCATTCTTTCGTGAAACGTAACGTGTCTTTTTTTGTCCGCAAGTGTTTTTGTTTGCCGTAACTTTTTTTTTTCTCGTGCAATTATCATGTTTCGTACTTGTTTCCTTTTTTTTTCTTTGCATCTCTCTTCTTTTTTCGTTTCCTCGAATTCTGAAGAACACGATCGATGCGATCGAGCCTATATTGTATAAAAAAAAGGTGGAGAACGTCGAAACGACCACAATCACGGAAAACTAGTCAGTGTTTGTTTTGTTTGTGGAAGGACGAAGCTGTCGAAGGTGCTCTGCGGGAAATAGGGCTTTTATAGGCGCTCCGCTACCTTCGTGTGTCCCTACACCGACCAAACTGAATCGCCGAGACCACCAACCACTTCAACAAATATTCGTCCGCCGAACGATCCTGTTGCGCGTCGCAACTTTCTCGTATAAACGAAATTAATTTTTCGCGCGTTATTCGAAACTTTTCGATAAATCTTTCCGTGCTTTTCTTTTATGTTTCTCCAGTTTGAAAAGAAAAATTCTACGATGTCGTGCGTCCCGAAAAGCGAGCCTTATCCAGTCCGCGGGCTTTGTCATATTTTTGTACAGATTTTCAACGTGCTGTAGGAAATTAAGGGAAAGTAATATATACATGGATATTTCCATTTTAGCGAGGATTGTAACAATCTTTTGTAGGTTTGTCCGTTCGAACGAAACGAATTGTCCAAGCTTATGTTCGACCTCCTCAACAAAGTTTTTTTCAAATTATAAACTACAGCAATAAAGCCGTATATACCCGCAGAGTGCGATCTAAGGGATACGGATTTTAAGAGGCGTCAGGGAACCAGAGCGTAAGCGGAGGAAGCGTGTGAGATTCGCGAGGAAAAAAAAAAGAACGAAACATTTGTACATTAGTGCAAACGAGATTAACGAAGCCGTAGTTCGTCCAGCAATTGCGAAATTAATTTTAAGAATCGACATTAAGCGTCGCCTAATATCGGCGCGTCTCTGCCTCGAATGAAAAACTCTATTGTCTGTAGAATTTTTATTTTCTCATTTATATCCATATATATATATATATATATATATATAGATATATATAATATTTATATATGATATACTGTACGAAAAATTGCGGCCATTTCGAATGTACAAAAAAAAGTGCGAAAAAGAGAGGGACAGCAAGGCATTCGAGCTTGTACAATAAAACTTTCTCTATAAAATAGTTTTGTCTTGACGTCACGTTATTCTTTGTAACCATTCGACAATGTATCTCGAAGCGCATCTCGTTCGTCCATGATGCACCTGAGTTACGAAAAATTGAGAAGAATATAAAAACAAACGACGACAACAAAAAATCAACGCGATTTCCTTGGCATAAAAGCACGAGGAAAATCACGAGTTTTCGATATCTCGAGAGCTGTAGAGTGACCACTTCCCGAGATGCAAATTTTCATTGTCGCTAAATATGCGAAAAGTTGTGTGAAATTTCGTTTAAAGAAAGAAAAGAACTGGTGACAGGCGATTGTATTTACGTATTGGCTATATATGAAAAGGGTTCACCATTTGAAGCTGCAACAAGAAGAGAGATAACTTGTTACACAGAGTAGGTACGTGTATTGTTTATTCATAATATTTCTCGTTAATACGCTCGTAGAGATGTAAATATAATTTGCAGCGTCAAAATAATCGATCCCTCTTCATATAGAGACTTAAAATTATTATACACATACGTAATACCCAGGCAAATAAATAAATGCGGGACTGGCTATTTAGTGATTTTATTCTTTTGTCGAAATCACTCAACGTTTCGTTACATTTGATTGCAGGAGGAGACTCCTCAGGGATTCTTCGAGGATCACGGGCTCGGCTAACAAGCTCATGATAAAAGGATGCCACGATTTCCGGACTTTCCTCGAGCGACATGCAATGTGGAAGGTTCATCGCTAATATTATCCCATCGGCTAGGCGCTCTCGTAAAATTACAATGAAGATTTAGACTTTGAATAATGTTATCGTTCGCAACTTTACGCAATACCTGTTACACCCGAGTTGTTCCGTTTCTCATGTTTTTATGGTTCTTTCTCTTCTTCGTTTCTCACTTAGGCAACGAGTTGTTATTGATTGCGACGCGAGAATTGCCGAAAAAAAATTGTTCTCTGCATTTTCAATAACGTTTACGGAAAAAATGGGGGTACTCGCGCACGTCTAAGATTTTATCCTCGGTACTTTCGCGTTACTATCTTCCTTGCGTCGAGCGTAAGCGTCATAATTTTTTTCCTTTCAATCTTCGTTTCACGAATTAATGGACATCGAATTGTTTACTATTTTATAATTGTTTTTCGTTTTGTGTACACGCACATGCACGGTTTTGGAGCGGCTATCGTACCGTGCTCGTTATCATGATTAATCGCTTTTGGAAAGTTGGAATTCTCGTAACGATATTCTCTGTTTTACGCTTTCGATGCTGGAGAATTGTTCGAACGCACCGAGACGTTTTCACCGTACAGTATTTCTATTGACCGAGAAAGAGCTCTTGCGAAAACCGAAATTGATGTTCTCGATGGAACATATAGTATCTTGATCGCTTGGTCGAAGCGAAAAAAAAAGAGAACAAAACGACGACAACGTTATCGCGCACAATATTGCAAATAGTAAATTTACGATTTTTCCGATGGGGAGAACGATGATATTTCATTTTTCATTCCGAAGCTATTAACCCTCGAATACTCTACGCGATGCTTCTTCACTTTGAAGCACTCTGGCAAAAATATTTCCAAGACTATTGACACGCGAGCGGCTAAAGAAAAAATCACTGAACAGTTATCAGCTCGAAGGACACTTTTTTCTGTTGTTGTTGTTTTTTTTCAAATGACGAAGAGAAATCGTTGCGTTGCTCGAAAGATCGTAACTCTGACGGATTGACCGACCAATTGCGAGCGAACATGCATTTTTTCCACCATCATCGATTTTCCAAAAAATGCAACAGCGCTCGTTTCGGAATTTTTCAGAGATCGATACGATTGCATTTTTTTTTTTCAATTATCGGAAACACGTTTTGGACTGTAATTTTTCTTCGTCGAGACTTTCCGTGAAAGCTTCCCCGAGTGTTTGAAAAAGGTCGAACGCGTCGTTCGGTGTTCGCGTGGTATCCTGTTGAAGTTAGAGTTTTCAAACATACCAGAGACACTTGTTCTCGGAGGATAAAAGTTTCTAGGCGTGTACGAAGATACATATCCGCACAGAAATAAACCGATACAACGGAACCTGGACATAAGACAATCCACAGTTTCAAACTATAAAGACGGACGATATCGTCTTTTCCTCGATTCGCGCATTTCTTTTTTCTCCTCAATCGAGGAGTATTATCGATACAAATATTTAGGAATAATCGTCGAAAGTGTATCACTTGTTGAAACCTGGTAACTTTCGCACGTTTTCATGTACGGTTGTTCGATCTTTATACATTATATTCCTTCGCACCTAAGTCGCGTCGAAAACGATAAATACTCGACGATTTAAAAAAAGAAACGAAGACGCATATCATCCTCCGTTTTTCAAACGGAAATTGAACTAATTGAATGTATGAAATAGAAAAAAGAAAGAGAAGAAATATCGTTCCGGGAACGTCATAAACGCGCCGCGATATAACGCCAGAGTTCGAATTTACCGTTCGAAAATCAAAAATCGTTTGTAAAATAGTTCATGCTTTACGCTCCGTCCACAATTATCGTAAATATATAATTATAACATAGTTGAATATCAACAATAAAGATTACGATAATAACTGATTGACAAAATGCAACAAAAAAATAACAACAAAGAACCGTGACAAGCGAGTATTAATTTACCCACAATCTTCCTCGTGTCGTTTTTTTTTTCGTATCTTCCTAAATGAAACTTTTGCCGCTAAAAATTGCCAAAAAGAAATTTAGGAAAAATTAAAATTAACTTGACAAAAAGTTATTTCCATTTCTTCGCAACCATGCAAACAACAACGTCATACATTATTGTGACTTCTGGCGTATGTTTATTTTTCCAAACAAAATGTGTAGCTCCAGCAATATTCGCAATTTTTTTGAAAAATCTACTTACATTGCAATTCATAAGAAATAAAATTAGAAAATATGTAAGTGCAATCAAAATTGAAAGCGTTAATGAAATTCACGAGAATCAGCTTCGCGATCGATGTATTGCCCAATTTATATCTTTTCGCGTGAGATAATTGTTTTCGAAATACCAATCGAAAGAAAATCCAGAATCCATAATCTGTGAGCCGATGAAAAATAATCACGTGCACATTTGTCAACTATTCTTAATATGTTAAAAATCAATTCCATCACTGTGGATCGATTTGTGAAGGAGAATTTACAAACTTTTCTAAACAGGTAAATCGTGCTTCTGAAAAATCGTCATCGTTTCTGGAAAAACAATTTTTAAAATATTGACGTTAAAGAAATATATCCGTGAATACTGTCCCCATAAAAAAGTCAATTGTTTCGTGATAAGCGTACTCGACGAATTTTCTCTTCCGAAGATCCAAGGGCGTGTCTCGTTGCCAATAAATAAGAAGGACAATTTACTGACCCTCTAATCAACTATTTAAATGAAATAAACACCTTGACCTAACAAAAATGAAGAATTTGAGAAAAAAAACTTCTCAATGTCGAAAAGTCTATCAACGACTATTAACAGAACGTATATTTTGCCAATTAAGCATTTGAGAACTTTCAACGAACAATTGAGTACATCTTCTTTACAACAGTATTCGCATATGCTGTACCGAAAGAAAGCAAATGTATCCTCAGAAGATTAAAAACAAACAAACATTGCTTTTACAGATAAATCGACATTTGTTTTTAAAACCAAGGGCATCATAAGAACATGTGTTACCACATGTGGGAACAATAAGCTTATTTTTAAGGAAGAACTATTTAATTGTTAACTAATTAAACTTTCAATAAATTGATGTTCACATCTGGAGGTTCGATAAACCCGTAATGCAAGAATAACAGATCAGAAAATACTAGCAACCCAAACCCGCAAGGGTATACGGTCGAAACGTGGAGAAGTAAAAGAATTTAAAAACACGAATACAAGTAACCCTCTTTCTATTATCGAGCATAGCGCTATGATTTTCCATTGGTGTCGTCGCAATAGTCCATCTGGTGAGTAATGCGCGACAAAGCAGAGTGCACGTTTACCGAGACGTTCCTGTAAGTACGAGTCGTTTACCATGGACGGTTCTCGGTCCAATGAGTGTTCGGGGCGATATTCCGATATTCAACAACGAGCAACAAGGAAAAGAAAAAAAGAAACATAAAGAAGTCCACGCATCTGAGAACGCAGCGATATCTGGAGGTTTCCTAGCGTGCGCGCGCGCAGAATCAGTTTCCGCACGCACCAAGCTCCGAAGCTTCGCGTAAAGAGATCGTCGATCACTCGACTAACGATTGGCAAATTTTAGCGATCGCCCAAGCAATTTCTTCTCCGAGACGTGTCTCGAAACTTTCGGGAAAAAATCTCGGAGTTACGGAAGACGATAAGTTTGAACGCGTCAATCATCGAATGGAACTTTTCATCACGTCCCAACGACCAAGCGCAATTCCCATAATTTCCTACGCAAACGGCGATGCCAATACAGTAGTACCCCGCTTCACGCGACCCCGTTATGCGCGGTTTCGCTTTAGCGCGAATTTCAAATTTCGCGTTAAAATGACTTCTTGTTTGTTCGTATTAACTTTTGGCTATGTTTAATCGTAAACCCCGATATACGCGAGTTTCACTTAACGTGATTTTTTGCGGAACATATCCCTCGCGTAAAGGGGGGTATTACTGTATCGGGAATTATCATCGTACGAGACCATACTGGCCGTGTTGATGATGAACAACACTGCAATAACGCGAAAACGGACCGTCTGTGTTTACGTACGCGGGTACAAGCAATCGTTGCACACAGCTTCGAGGCACGTGTTCGCTATCCTCGAGAAAATTATAGTCAGGTCCCTCTCCCGATATACCCACGCGACACTTTGTCGGTGAAAGCCGAAACGGCGCGACCGTCGTTCGAGCCTATGCCAACGAATTCAGACGTACATAGAAGGGTAGTTCTTAAGGATTTTCTGTGACAATTTTGTTGGGGACATGTCCCTATGGGTAGTGCTCGATCAACGGCGCTGACGGCAGTTTTTATTGTCGCTCTCGCTTCCTCTTGTAGGCTCTCCCTACATGCGTTGGGGACATGGTTCTGTCTTGCTTCCGCTTATAGGTATTATACGCTCGCTCTCTCTTGCACCTTATCGTTTCGCTGGCGCTCTCTCTTTGTTCCACTACCGCACAGCTCCATAAGACCCCTCTACCCGCTCTTGCGACGAGTATTCGCTGACAATGAGTTCGAGTTTCTTGTGACAGGCCGGCGGGCCCTTTAACTTTTTGGCTTTTAAATAAGTTTTGAAAATGCCAACTAACGCTTTAT
>JAPYZJ010004001.1:0-21987 GCA_030522765.1 Ophioninae sp. B BG-2022a | reverse complement strand
CTTCCTTACGAGTGAGGAGTTTTTATCTTTACGCGTTTCCGGTGTGTCGCCTATCGCATACAATTTGCAGCTGGCGTTCGACAACCAAATTTAATTTTTTGCGATATTGTTGGCGGACGTAACACATTCCAGAAACACGTTTCCACCAGGTCCATCTCGACATCGTCAGACCATTACCGGCCATACATGGGTTGCGATATCTATTAACGATGATAGACCGTTTCACGCGATGGCTAGAGGCTATCCCGATCCAGGAAGTTTCAGCCGACACCATCACCCGAGCCTTTTTCTCCGGATGGGTTGCGAGAGTCAGAGCCCCAGCCGTTGTTACAACGGTGGGGGGGTCACAATTCGAGTCGTAACTTTTCCAGGCCCTCACTCGACTCATTGGCAGCCAACGCACGAGAACTACTGCGTACCACCCACAGTCCAACGGTTTGGTAGAAAGCTGGTACCGCTTCCTCAAGGCCGCTCTCAAATGCCACGCTCCGAAAGACTGGACAGACGCGCTTCCCATCGTGTTGTTGTGCCTCCGGACTAGTTTTAAAGAAGACATCAAGTCAACAGCGGCTGAAATGGTTTACAGGACGAATCTGAGGCTACCAGGCGAATTTTTAATTGACGAGGAACCATCAGTCGAGCCGCAG
Source organism: Ophioninae sp. B BG-2022a (assembly GCA_030522765.1). Classification (NCBI taxonomy): domain Eukaryota; kingdom Metazoa; phylum Arthropoda; class Insecta; order Hymenoptera; family Ichneumonidae; species Ophioninae sp. B BG-2022a. The sequence continues at coordinate 21,340 of JAPYZJ010004001.1, read as the reverse complement.
ATTTTCGTGGAAAATTTCCGAGAGGCAATGAGAAATATCCGTTCGGCACCAGCGGTACATCGCAATAAGATGAAAGCCTTTACTCATAAACGAATACGTGCACGCACGTATTCGTTCGAGTCGATAGAGTAAAAAAACCACTCAAGCAGCCGTACGAGGGACCTTTCGAGATCATCGAACGGCTTTCCGATTTCGTCTTCAGAGTCAACATCAGAGTGTTCCGGGTACTATAAACACGGAGAGATTGATACCAGCTTTTCTCGAGACTTTCCCGCCGGAAGGAATTTTGCCAGCGGAATCCCTGCCCACGACGCCAAGTCCATCCGCCGCAGCAACGTCAAATACTCCAGTCGCGCTTAAAACGTACCCCCCCTTGAAGAAAAGTGAATTTCGTCCTTTATCCTAATGACTAAAGTACTGAGGGGAGTATTGAAGCGGCCACTGTTAAAACAGCGCCCGTCGGACAAATTTACCTTGCGAGCACGAGGTCGCACATCCTCTAGTCTAAAGAGAAAGATATACTCCGATTTATGTTACTTCCGTTCTGGCGATCTCGGTGGTTACACGTGTGGCGACGTTTCTTGTAACGATTGCGACGATCCAAAAGAATCTTATTTTGATAAAGGACAATTGTATTTATATTACCCAGGTGAAACTAGAACATTCATTTCCCCTGGTTCGTACTGGACGAATCCAATTTGAAAACTCAGCAGCGAAGAATTTTCGTCGCTGCGCGCCGAGAGCAAACGAGGCCCCATCGTACCGTCGATGTACGGCTTCTAACTTTGTTGTTTGCGAGATATTATGTTTCGCAACATATTGAGGGCCACGAATGTTCCCGGCGGATAAAAACCTGTGAACTAAAGAAAATAATTCTTATTCCTTCATTTTTTATTTAATGTCGACGAAAATATAATTACGCGTTTTACTCAATTTACGCAATAGATTTGCGTAGATTTGCGTTGTATGGTAATTTTGAATAACATAATGCTTCGAAAGAATAAAAAATTCCTTTCTTCCTATCATTTGAAATGTTAAAGGAAGAAATAAATTCCTTCTTCAGTTTGAAAATTCTGTTCGTCACTACAATTGATACGCATTGATATATTTATTCGAGAAGGCTTGAGCGTCGAGCCTGAGCTGGCGGATGACGAGGCCCGAGTTGTCTCGTCGTATTCACGCACGCACAGTTTTGAGGGTTTTTGTTTGGGTTTCCTTTTCACCGCACACGCGAGGGTTAGCCGAGAATGAGAAAAATACCGATAGGAGCTTTCACCGTAAAAAAACAATACTAATTATTCGTGGAGATCTCAGAGGGCTTTTTTGTCCGGAATAACGCGTCCGTTACCTAAGCACTCGTTTCGAAGAATAGCGAACACGCCGGGATGCCGCGTCACGTGACGGGGGAGAAAAATGCGCGGAACCCGGATTTCCGCGGGAGCCGAGGGCCGCGTGGGCTGGCGCTGTCGCCGCCAATCAGCGCTCCCACGAAGTCTGCGTGAAATTCGAATGATTTCCGAACAGTATTCGTATATTCACCTCTTCGAGGTCATTGACGTAAATCCCGTTGACAGTTGTGTCGGTCGCGGCATCGTCCATCAGTACCATCTCGGTGTGACTGATGTTATCGATGAGAGTTCGACTTTATGTGTCTTATGGTTAAATTCTGAAATACGTTTCTGGAATAAGAACGCTTATGCATATTTACGTTAAGGAATTAATGCTGGTTTCCGGTTCACATAAAACTGCATGCCTGGCTGCCCGTCCAATTTCGTCGAAACTGCGACTGTAGAAACAGGAGAGCTCATCGTTACATAACATTAATAAGGATGCAAAAGTATACGTACATTCTTTTATTTACTTACAGCGTGGATTTTTCTGGAACTTCCAGGTGGTAGCTGTTCAAAGCGATGAATTTTTGTATCGACAACCGGTGGCGGTTGATAAAATTCTGCAAATAATCGAATCGTTTTTTATTTGGTCTTGCCACGAAAACAAGACGGAAAATTTTCTTCAATGTTTGTGCCGAAACTCCTGTTTCATTCGAATTTAGATTGTTGCGCACCCCGATTATGATCCGTCCGAAAATCTCCTCGTTTACGAGAAAATTTTTATTATACTTTATTGGTTTTTTCATTACATATGATGTAAGCGGCCTCGAAGATATCATGAGACAGTGAAAGATGAATGAATGAAACTTACTTCTACTGCCACAGCCAACAAGATGAAGTAAGCGTAGGAACGTGACAAAGGCAAATGAACGCATTTGATGGTTTCGAGAGATACATTCGGACGAGTAATATCGACGATAATGGGGGGAGGGGGTTACTAGAACTGTCACAACCAACGATTTCATCATTATAGATGAATAAATGTTTCCCAAAATGTTTTTGCAACTCCAAGAGATTTCTCGACTCAATCTGAATAGAAGTAAGATGAAATTGGTGGCGCACTCGACGGTTGAATTTCACCAACGACTGGTGGATGGCGGTAGAACCGTCGCGTCCTTCGACTTTATATTTTTTTCATATAAAATGTTCCCGAAAATCATCTCGCAGCGTTATGGAAGGTCTTCACTTAAACTGACCGAATGTAAGATAAAATCGGTGACGAACTCAGCTCTGTGATATTAGCTGTGACCGCCTGAAGCACCGAGAACCACCAGTTCGATCGATTTTATCTTAGTTGATAAGAAGATACTTTCAAAATCGCTCTCGCAGCATCGTGAGACTTCTCGAGTCAATTTGACCGGAAGTAAGATATAATCGGTGATGGACGTGGGTCCACGCCATCAGCGATGACTAACCGAGTCCCCTAGAATCGTCGCGACCACTGATTTTATCTTCGTTTTTCAGAAGGTGCACCCGGAATCGTTTTCGAATCGTCGTGAGAGACTTCTTGAGTCAATTTGACCGAAACTAAGATCAAATCGGTGATGGACGTGGGTCCACGCTATCAGCGATGACTAACCGAGTCCCCTAAAATCGTCACGACCATTGATTTTATCTTCGTTTTTCAGAAGGTGCATCCGGAATCGTTTTCGCAGCGTCGTGACACTTCTTGAGTCAATTTGACCGGAAGTAAGATCAAATCCGTGACGGACGCGGGTCCATGCCATCAGTTATGACCAACCGAGGCCCTTAGAATCCTCGCGACCATTGATTTTATCTTCGTTTTAAGAAGTTGCGCCCAGAATTGTTCTTCCATCGTCGTGGGACTTCTCGAGTCAATTTGACCGGAAGTAAGATAAACTCGGTCATGGACGTGGGTCCACACCGTCAGCGATGGGGACCCGCTGTACTGGCATGGGTTTTCCGCCGTTTCCCTATGCCTGTGCCAGAAATGGCACGGTGAATACGGTACAGTGGGGTTAAGTCGGCTGCGGCCGCAAGGGGGATGGGGGCAGGAGGAATCAAGGTGCGGGAATAGGAGGAAAATAAAGGTGTGGGAAACAGGAGGAATCAAGGTGGGGAAAAAAAAACAGGAAGAATCAAGGTGGGGAAAAAAAACAGGAAGAAACAGCGAGGAGAGGAGGGGGACCGTAAAAACTCGAAGGGTGTACGGGATGGAACAACAATAATAAAAAAAAAATAAATAAAAAAAAATTTTATTAATCAAAAAATTTAAAAATAATCTTAACGGTTTAAATATTCCAGAATGATTTAAGTCAAATTAAATAATTTGACATCTCTTAATTAACTTGAAATGATTCAGTTAATCCAAAAAATTCAATCGTCCAAATAAGTTAATTAATTTCAAAATTTTATTAACCTCAATAATTTAATTAATACATTTTTAATAATTTTGATAAGATGAGTAAACAAATTCTTTTTATCAATCGAGTAATTTCAAATTTCCAAATCAATTAATTTAAAATGATTTGGATATCTTGGACCATCTAGATTTCAATAGATTAGATTTATTTCCATTAGTACATCTTTCGCTTTTTATATCCACCCACTCTTACCTTATAATATAATCCTTATAACTAAAACGCAAACATACAAAAATACAAATACAAATACAAAACTACAGAAAAATAGACATAACCCCCACGCTTTTCCTATCTACATTACTCCTCGCATGCCCCTAACCTTTCGACCCCTTCCCCCTCCTCTCGGTCTCCGCCTGTTTTTCCCTTTTTCAGCTTCGTATATGCTTTTAGGTATTCGCACAGGGCCTCTACTGGTCTCCCTCTCAGCGTTTCTTTCGTCCAGCGCTCCAACTCTTCACCTACTTTCCCTCCTCTCCACTCGTCCATACCCTTTACCTAGACTTCCTTCATCTGCCCCTTCGCTGCTTGGCACTTCCAAATATGCTCGAGTCCTTCGTCCTCCTCGCAGCATATCCCGCAACGCCAATTGTCAAATCCTTTCTTTCCCACTTTCCCCACGTTCTCGCACCTCAATCTTGCCCATTGCTCCTTTACTTCTCCCTTCAACCCGTTGATATCCCAGTATTTCTCGCGATCGCACCCCACCTTTATTTCCTTGTACCAAGGGCAGAAGGAAGCACTGTCCACTTTGACCCCGCCTCCTTGCATGTCTTATTCCGCTTTCTTTTCTTCTCCCACTTTCAGGCATTTCCAATCCTCTCCCAGCTCTCCGCGCTTGACCATATCATGTATATCACTATTCCATCCCCTACCCCGCACATCGCCTTCTTTAATTCCATCGCCCACCTTGATGGGTGGCCGTTCAAGATGTTTCGAACTTCTTCTCTCAGGCATACCTTCGGCCATCTCCCTTCTCCCGTTTTCAGAATTTGGACTATGTACTGTCCTGACCTCCTCATTGCCTCCACTTCTACGCTCCTCCTGCCTGCCTCCAGTTTCCAGAGGTAGCTTGGCGTGTTCCTTGCGACTTCCAGCGCCATTTTTACTAATTTCCCCTGCAGCTTCTCAATTTCGACCCTTCTCTTCCACCCCTAAATCTCTATCCCGTATAGCGCTCCCGCCTTGACTAGCGAGTCAAATAATTGCAAAGGATCCTTTAATCTTCCCACTTTTGCCCTTATCATCACTCCCTATACCGCGTTCGCCGCTTTTTGTGCCCTTGCCACTACCTTCCTTATGTGCAGTCCTCCCGTGTTCCGCGTCGAGAACCAGTACCCTGGGTATTTGAACTCGTTGACCACCTCTATTTCTTCCCCCTTGTACTTCCATTCCTCGCCTGTTTTTCTCCGTCCTCCATTCCTGAACGCCATGATCTTTGTCTTTTTCACGTTCACCTCCATTCTTGCCCCTTTCCCATATTTCTCCAGTCTATTTAATATTTTCCTCAGCCCCTCCGGCTCTTCCGCCAATGCCGCGATATCATCTGCTATTTCAACGCATACAATTTGACACCTCCCATGACCGATCCCCCTGTTCCCTCTTTCTCCCACACGTGATCCACATCGTCCAGCGCTATGTTGAATAGCGTCGGACTAAGTGGACAACCCTGTCTCACCCCCTTTCCTGTTACGAAGCTGTCCGACACCCCGTTCTCCGCGATCACCTGATCTCTCGTCCTTCGATAAATTCCCCTCAACATACGCAATGTTTTCCCTCCCACTCCCTTTTTCTGAAGTTTCTCGAATAACATTTCCCTGTCTATTAAATCAAACGCCGCCTTGAAGTCCACGAACGCTACATATAACTTCCCCCCTTGATTTTTAACCTATTGTTGATCAGGGAATTCAGTACGAAGACTCCCTAAGAATTTTCTTTCTTTCCACCCACCCATTTATTCGTTTGGCCATTATACTTGTCAGGAGCTTATAACCTATATCCAGCAGCGAGACCCCTCTGTAATTGCTTACTACCTCCTCATCCCCCGCCTTGTGGCTTGGGAAAATCCTGGCCAACTCCCAACCCTCCAGTATTTTCCCCTCCTCCTATATCTGATTGAGACCCCATCTCAATCCTTCCACTCCGTTCCCCCGATCCCCTTGATAAATGCTGCCGTTATCCCGTCCTCACCTGCTGCTTTTTTATTTTTCAAGCCCTTCATTGCGTTTTTCAGCCCCTGCTTAACGATCTCCCCCTCCAGTTTTTCGTCCACCTCTTCTTCCCCCGTCACTCCTACCCTTTCCTCCCCCTTCTGCCCAACCGCGATCCTATCCCCCTCTCTCCCTCCGAGTAGCTTTGCCAAGTGTGTGACCCATTGCTCTTTGGAAATTCCCCTTCCGGCTCTCTTTTTCCTAATTCGAAATTTACCGACCGCCGCCCGCCACTCCTCCATATTCTTGCTCTCCCTCACTTTCTTCAACCTTACCTCGAACCATTCCCATTTTTTCCTAAAGCAAAGATCCTTCATCCTTTTCCTCTCTAATGTTAATTGCTTTTTTCCGCTTCGTTCGAGTCACCCGTCATCAGTCCCATTTCTTGCCACTGAGCAGTTTTTTCAACGCCTCCCACATCCGCGTTTTTTGTTCCCTACATTCCTTGTCAAACCAGCTTTCTCCCGTCCAGCCCTTCCCTGCCGTCTTCACCATTCCCACTTTCTCCGCCGTTGTCCAGATGGCGCTTTTAAGAGACCCCTAGTCCCTCCCCGCACCTTCCTCTGCCTGCCACACTTCCTCTAATTCTTTTCTAAAGTCCGCCGCTCCCTCCTCCGTCCAAGCCAATCTTACCTCCTCCACCGCTGTTTCGTCCCCCCCCCCCCCCCTTTGTTTTTCCTTTCCCCCCCCCCCCCCCGCCCCCCCCCCCCCCCCCCCCCCCGAGTTTAAATACCACGGGTAAATGGTCCGATTCCGTCCTCGGTATAACCTCTATCTTCCCCACTAATTCTTCCTCCTCGTCCACCAACCTGATTATGGGGTCCAGTACCGAGCAAGCCTCCCCTCCTCCCACATAGGTTATTTTCCCCTCCGGATCGCCCCTCGTTCTTCCATTCAATATTCCGAGCCCTAGACTCTCACGAAAATCGACGAGCTTCTTTCCCTCCGCGTTAACCACCTTTTCCTGCGACCGCCTCGTCCCTTCCTCCTCCCCGCCCCACTCGCCGCTTTTTATCCCCTGTTCCTCACCTACCCTCGCATTGAGGTCCCCCGCAATTATTACTGCCGCGCCCTCTTTCGCTCCTTCTTCTACGCACTGCTGTAACGCCTCCTCCGCTCGTTTGAAGCCTTCGTTTAGGTATATCCCAATTACACATACCTCTTTGTTCATCTTTTTCCTCTTCATTCTGACAATCAAACCATACTTCCATTCCATCACTCTATACTGTTCACACATGCTCTTCCTGACACCCACTAGATACCCACCTGCAGCTCTCCCCTTTGGCTTGTTTCGCACCGCCGCCTTCGTCTACCATTCATATCCCCTATCCATCCGCTGGATAACCCCCTTCTCATTCTTACCCTCAATCCACGTTTCCTGCGCGAGGATGACGTCATATTGGCTCAAAAAGTCCTTCGCTTTCCCCAAATTCCCCGCCTCCGCCACATTCCACGATACCACGCATATTGATCTAATCGCACTACTGTCGCTCCCGTTCGATTCGAAACGGCACCCGCTCCATTCTCCATTCTCTCTCGACCCAACACCACCAAGCGCCGTTCACGCATATTTTTTTATAACCCAGGCTTGCAATCTTCCCCTCTCGCCTTCCTGCATTTGCCTCGCTTCTCAAAAATTCCGCTACTTTGACCTCCCGCGCGGTCAGGTCATCCACAACCCAATCCACACTCTCGAGCCACGCAATTCCCCTCTCCTCCTCATGATCTCAATTTTGTTTTTCATCGATGCCAGCGACACTACCGTGCCTGCCCCCGTACGCTCTACCCTCACGATTCTCACCGCAATTCACATTTTTTCCCTCACAATCTGCCCGATTTCCCGTGCCGTGTTCCCCACGCTTCTGCCGGTGTTTATGCCCTTTCTAATTATATTTTTCTTCCTTCTGAATCTCTCTTTTGCTTCCCAGTGCCACTCGTTCTCGGATAGCGCCTCTGGAACTCGCTGCCTCTTGATGTTGGGGCGAAGCGCTCTCTGTAGCGTCCATTTTTCCTCATCCGAGACCCGCCGTGGCGTTACTCGCACCTCGCATAGGGGGGCGCTATGGTACCTCATTCCTCGTGACTCCTCCGCCCCTGTCATCATCCTCCACGCCTCCTGACCGCTGCCTTGCCTGACCCAGGCGCGTCCCCCGGTTGACGATGGTTAGATGTTGCTCCTCATCTCTTAACCGGCCACCGCTCGCTTCCTCGCGAATCCATCGCTGCCGATCGCTCTGCCCACTGCTTTCCACCGACTGTCCTACGGGGGGCGCCCCATCCATCTCCATGCCTCTGTCATCCTCGTTGTTTTCCTCGTCTCCAATTCTTTCCCGCAGAGCCCTTAACTCCTCCATCAGTTGCTGTTTCTCCTCATCCCAAAGTGCCTTGTCTTTGTACCGCAAACAACGCCACTCTTCTGCCTCCACCAGCAGTCCTCTGACAATCTCGCCCATCCTTTCACACCTACATGGCAGCGGCGTAATTTCCTTCCCAATACTACCCATCAGGTTCTCCCAGCGTTCTTTCCACCTTTTCTCCGACTCTGCCATTTCCTCTTTTATTGCCTCTAATACCGAGTTGAGCTTTTCTCCACTCGTTTCCTCCACTCCTTCCCCTCTCTCCGATGCCTGGGCCTGCTCACCACCGTATATCCATCCTTCCTCCCCCTCACTGTCCACCCCGACCACTTCCTCCGGCTCGCCTTCCTCTTCGCTGCACCCTGCGTCCCTCACCGTCACTTCGCGGTTCTCCTCGCTCCTTCTCCTGCCTGGCATCACACAGCAGCGTTTCGCAGCAGCTAGAGCCTGCTTTGTCCCAACCGGAAGTCCTATTTTGGACCAACTAATTTCAGATAAAACGAACAAACTCAAATCAATTAATTTCAAATAATCCCAATAAATCTAAATAAATCACTCGATTAAATCATTCTGGATATTTTTTTAAATACATAAAATAATTGATTGTTCAGTTTCCGAATTAAATGGATTAAAGTACTTTCGATCAATTATTCTTTTTCTCACGATTTCAAGGTTTTGCTTTAAAAATTTAGATGCCAAAAAGGCACGCGAGTAGGGGCCCCTAAAAATCGTCGCGTTAGGGGTATTACCGGTAACAACCCTACATCATCCACACAAGGTGACAATCATGCGGATCAACTTCATATTGATCCTTCGGCAAGAACTGTAAAAGTGCGCGAAATATCAGACGCTCTCTGTGAATCCCGTGTGTACTTTTTGAAAGATCAAGCACCGCGTCGAGGCGATCAAGCGTCCGTAATTGCTCCTCGGCTTTCATAACCGTCATGACCGGTAAACTTGCGGAACCCAACCACCCGATTTCATTCGAAATTTTATCACCACCGTCCTACGAAACACCCGCGGCCGAACGTTCCAACGAGGACTCCCAACAGGCGAATAATTAGGCTTGCGTGCATCATCAACGAGGAGGCGTGTCAACCAAACGGATTGCATAGGAATACATCCGTGTTTTGGAACTTCCTCTTCCCTACCCGCTACGTACCGCCGCTGCTTAAGGTAAGTGATTTTTCTTAACCCGCTACTATTCACCTTATTGAGGTTTACTTCGTTTTTTTTTTAAGATAAAATTCTTTATTTAACCAACCGTGACTGGATCCTCATCCCCGTCGGGCGCATTCCCGACTAAACGCAGGGTCCTCCCTTTTCTGCTCTTGTGTACGTCCCCCAATTTATTAAGAATGAATAAATACAACGCGAAATAAGATAATGATTTAACTCCATTAATTTTCTTTTATTTTTCTTTTATTATTTAATAATGAAATCAGGACGTAACAGGAATATAAAATTTTCTGGTGGCAGCGGTGGGATACCGTAAGTCACAATTGGTTAACATTTGCATGGTTAATAATAATAATTAAATTTGATTCTTCTAAATAATTTCTCAGATATACTGTCATTAGTCTGTACTTTTATTAAATAATTATAAGAATCATAAATATTTCTCTCATTAACGCTTTTTACTGCTAACAATTAAATAAAATCTTTAAAAATAAGAACTCGATTTTGCAAAAAATAACTAAATCATGGATACTAGATGACAAACTCGATTAAACAAAGAAGAACTTCGTATTCTCTCTGAACAACTAGACCGTAAACAAGAAATTTTGCGTGAAGAAGAAAAATATCTTGAAGAAAAAAATCAGGAAACTCAACAACGCTTGAATCGGGTTATGGCACGCGAAAGCGTGGTTGCCGAATTTGATTATCTTGAACCTACTCAGGGTCCGTCCGACGTCCAACGCGAACCGATACGAAGTTCGAATCGGTCCTCTCTGACTTACTCGCCCAGATTGGCGACCTCAAAATCGAAGTTGGGCAAGTTAAGAATGCCCATAATCGTCAGGAGTCTCCACAACGGGATCCAATCCTTTTTAACCGTCGTCATAACTCCCCACAAAGGGACCCCAAAATCGAAAACGTCCAACACGATGCTATTCACCGGCACACGCCTGTCACCATTAATGGCAGTGGGTACGGTGATTTCCAACAAAACCCATCGATTAAATTTAAGGATGCTCTCGAATCAGTTCCGACTTTCAACGGATACAACATACCCGTTCTTTGCTTTATTCGATATTGTAAACGAGCAAGGGACACGTTTCCTACTTACATGGAGCTGAGCCGCACTCAACTTTTACGCGACAAACTTAAAGGTCATGCCGCGACCGCGCTGGAGGAGTACTCACTCAACAACGTGGGCGACTTTGCTGACCGTCTCAAACCTCTTTTTGGCGCTGCGAAAATACTCAACGAGTACCGCGGTGAACTCGGTAACATTTCAAAATCAAAAACGGAACATAATATCGATTACATCAGCCATGGCCATATACGAATCTGAACTTGATTAACATGGTCTAAGACGAACTAAAGAGCTCAACACCATGGAAAACTACACTTTGGAGTGTTTTATCGAGAGTCTTCCACCCGATGTCCGTATGAGATTAAAACTTCAGGGTTTCCTCAATCTTAAAGATGCTTTTGTAAAAGCTATCAAAGTTGAAAAAGAAATGGAATGCGACCGTGGTCATTTCAAAGACTCGCGTGTCGAAAACAAAATTAATAACGCTCAAGTCAACACTTTTTCCCCTTCCGGGAAACCTGAGTGTCCTCATTATTTCCGCAACCATCCTTCAGACAGTTGCTGGCAAAAATCACCGGAAAAACGGCCCGCTAATATACACCTTCGAAATTTCAATAACTCCAACGGGCCGCATCAAAATGTAGAGCGCGATAATCGCCCGCGCCCACCCTGCTCTTATTGCCAAAAACCATGGCAATCGGAGCCCATGTGCTATAAGAAGCAAAACGACGAGCGAAACAAGACCTCGCTCGAACCAAAAAACGAGATATCTCGTCCCGGGGCCGAGGCCTCACCTCGGGACGAGTCGCTTCAGGAGCGCCCCACGAAAGTCACATCAACGTGTTCGCACATCAACGTGCGAACCGTCCGGGTCTGCTTAAGTAAGCACGACACGACTCCATCAGTCCTAATGGACTCTCCCCAATTATCCGGAATTACTACCGAATTTTTGATCGATTATGGTTCTGACGTAAACCTTGTAAAACACCATATTGTCAATACATCCATCAACACTGAAAATGTCCTAAATCTTCTAGACATTTCCAATGATCCCGTAAAACAATGGAATCCATTAACATCACTATCGATGACGTTCTGGCGGAATTCCATGTCGTTCATGACTGGTTCCCCATTGAACAAAATGCCCTCATTGGCACCGAATGTTCGGCCGAAAATAAGGCCTTCATCGATTGGAACAACTTACAACTAAGTTACGAAGATCAAGTCATTCCGTTCGTTTCTGAAGAAAAAATTTCCATTCCTAAACGCTCGAAATGTGTATGTTTCGTCAAATTACAAAACCCCGAACTGAAAGAGGGTTATATTCCGCGACTTAATTTTGGAGACGGAATTTTTGTAGGCGAAACGCTCAGTGCGGTAACGAACGGAAACGCTTATTTGATGGCGCATAATTCCACGGAGGATCACCCGGCTTGATACATTCCTACTGTTACCGTTCAAGAATCAAGTTCCGATCCAGTACCGATATGGAATTACCACCCGAACCGTCAAAGGTTGAGGAGGAGTCACCTATTTCTCTCCTTTTTCCGGAATCTCATAACGAGTATTCCCCGGGATTGGCGACATTTTCACCTTGTCGGGAACCTCACGTCGAGTATTCCCTGGAATCAGTGGCCTTTGTACCCCCAAGTAAGGGTGTTTTGAAAATCGAAAAAGATTCCGCTGTTGAAGAAGTTTTGTCACTACTTCGACTTGATCATCTTAATGGAGAAAAACGCAAAAGCGTCAACTCCCTTGTTCAAGACAATATCGATTTATTCCATGTACCGGGAAAACGTCTCGGAACTACAAGCGTGATTCACCATCACATTATTACGACCGATGATCAACCGGTCTTCACGCGTCAATATCGATTTCCACCAATTCACGAATAGGAAATCACTAAATAAGTTGACGAATTTATTTCGGGGAAAATCCTTCAACCCTCAACATCCCCGTATAGTTCGCCCCTTTGGATCGTTCCTAAGAAAGAGAACTCCAAGGGCAACAAACGATGGGGATGGTCATTGACTACCGCAATCTCAATGAAAGAACAATCGGAGACGCCCATCCGCTCCCACAAATATCGTAAATTCTTGATCAACTTGGAAACGCGAAATATTTTTTCGTTTTCGACCTCGCAAGTGGTTTTCATCAAATAAAGCTGCATCCAGACGATGCCCACAAAACCGCATTCGCGACACCTTTTGGGCATTATCAGTTCAATCGTATCCCATTTGGGTTAAAAAACGCGCCCGCCACGTTCCAACGATTAATGGACCAAGTCCGCACTAGTCTCCAAGGTAACGAACTATTCGTTTACTTGGACGATATAGTGATCTACGCGATATGTCTCAACGAACATCAAAACAAATTCAATAAACTTGAAAGAAGGTTAAGACAGGCAAATCTGAGTCTTCAACCCGACAAATGCGAGTTTCTAAAACACGACATTGCCTATTTGGGGCACATTATCAGTGAAGAGGGTGTCAAGCCCGATCCCAAAAACTTAGAAGCACTTCAAAATTACCCCAGGCCTACAACACCCCTTAAAATAAAACAATTCTTAGGCCTTACGGGATATTATAGACGTTTCATCGACAATTTTTCAGGCATTGCAAAACCCCTCACTCATCTGCTGAAACAGGGGTCTCAATTCAAGTGGACTGACGCACAAAAACAAGCTTTTGTTACCCTCTGTGATGCACTTTGTAAGGAACCGGTACATCAGTACCCGGATTTTTCAAAACCTTTTGTAATTACGACTGATGCCTCCGACATTGCTGTCGGTGGTGTCCTAAGTCAAGGGGAAATCGGCAAGGACCGTCCCATCAGTTACGCTTCTCGTACGCTAAACAAACACGAACTAAATTACTTCACTATTGAAAAAGAACTTCTCGCAACAACGTTTGTTCCTATATCTATGGACAACAATTCACACTGGTCACGGACCATAAGCCCCTAGTCTGGCTTCACTGCGTAAAAGACCCCGAAAACCGTCTCGTACACTGGCGACTCAGTCTCGCAAACTACACGTACAAGGTTGTGTACAAACCCGGGCAAGCTAACAGAAATGCTGACGCTTCGTCCCGAAACCCCCCTATCGAGACAAAAACAGTATTTTCAGTCACTCCATTACTAACTGAAAATCTAACCTCCAATGAAGAGAGGACATTACTCCCAGTAAAAAGGGGACAAAAACGAAAACAAAAACCAAAAAATCAAACTCAAAAAGGCCAAACAAGCAACGATCGAGGTCGGTCACAATCAAATTTAAATTCTGAAGACGATAAACCCTTTTTAGGATTTGAGAAAAGGGAACAATTAGAATCAAAACAAAAAACTGGTCTACCTATGGAAGATTGGGAACCATTCTCGGGTTTCAAACAAAACGAACAAGTAAATTCTGAAAAAAGAATTGAGGAAAATGAAGAGTTGCTTGCCAATCTCAATGTTGAAAAAGACTATGGGGATGGGCCAGTAACGCCTCCCCCACCAATTAATAGACCTCTCGAACCTTCGCCGGATCCGTCACCGGACCTGCCTCAGCGCCGACCTATGGCCACCTCTCCCGATCCTTATCCGGAATCATTACCCGACCTGGACTTAATCGATGTTTTTGCCGAAAATGAAATTGATAACGAACAAAATTATACCGAAAGTATACCCATGAGTGAAAACGAATCTGACGATGAATCTAATAAAAGTGATATGATAGCCGTCGAGAGACGCGATTTTGTTATACCCGAAGAGAATCGGGAAATGTCTAATTTTCTAAAGATCAGCCAAACTCGCGATCGATTATCTATGCAGTGTAACAATCTCGTCATCTTCGTCACCACAAGTGGGCAACCAATTGATGAAGGCGCTTACGATCTCGAGGCGTAAGGATTTTATCCAAAACTAGAGAATGTAACGTATCTACGAGTGCGAATAAGCACCAGTCGATGAAAGCGTATGCTGGCTTTACCTATTGCGAAAAACAAATATGAAAACTTTGAAATGGTAGATTTACAAGAAGCTGTCGAATCATTACGAGACGCCATACGTGAAAGAGGCCTCAATGAAATTTGTATTGCGAAAACAACGAAGATCTGCGATTTACCTTGGGCCAAAGTAAAAAATTTATTGTATGAAATGTTCCGCGTAGAGAACCCTAGACTCGGCATTTGTTCTCAATTATCCAAATTCTTCAGAGAAAAACCGGTTGGAAATTATTAAGGAAAAACATGACTTACTTCTTGGTGGTCATGAAGGCGTAGGTAAAACTTTCAAACGAACCCGAGAATACTACTTTTGGAAAAATATGAAATTGCAAATACAAGATTATGTTCAACACTGTCAAAATTGCCAACTCAAAAAATTAGTTCGAGTAAAAACCAAACAGCCCATGATTCTTACGCATACACCTGAGGCTGCGTTCGATACGGTTGCCATGGACGTGGTGGGTCCCCTCCCTTTGACCCGAAACGGCAACGAATACATACTCACACTACAAGATTTGCTGACCAAATATTCTCTGGAAATTCGTCGGGATCGGACCACATCGGTGGATATATGCAACGCTTTAGGCAAAAACGTCATCTCACGATTCGGCGCTCCACGCGCCATACTTACTGACCAATGCTCCAATTTCTGCAATAGCCTCATGTGAGCTATTGCGAAAAAACTTAAAATAAAGGCGATCCAAACAACCGCTTTTCACCCCCAGAGCAATGGATCGATCGAACGATCGCACCATGTGCTCATGGAATATTTGAAGCAATACGTCAACGAGAACTCAGACTGGGACGAATACTTAAACCTGGCCATGTTCTCGTAGAATAAGAGTCGTCATGAGGGAACTGGATGTACCCCGCACGAACTCATTTTCGGTAAACTAGCCTCAGCACTTCATCAATCTGAGGAATTTACCGACCCGTCGTATTCTGATTGTCTCCAAGAATTATTCATGAAAATCAATAACCTCGAGAAATTGGCTGCCGACAACTGAAGCAAACGAAAGAAAAGTAAAAAAACTATTACGATCGCAACATTAACCCTAAATATTTTAATGTAGGCGATCGCGTACTTATACTAAAAGAATCGCAGAAGGGCAAATTTTCGGATCAATACACCGAACCTTGCGAAATTTTGGAATTATTATCAGGAGGAAATGTAAAAATCCTTTCTAAAGGTAAAACCCTCATAGTTTATAGCAATAAGTTAAGGGGCACACGCCTGTAGCCAAAACGACGACTTTCGGTTACAGCATGGAGCCAATACAACTCTTCACATCACTTATCTTCATCATTCAAACCGCCGCCGCCCTGGTTGGGTACGATTGTAGCGCACCTACGTTTAATATTACTACTATACCGCTTAATGACAGCGGAGGATGTGACATCCCATTAGTCGAACCAACTCCAATCCTCGTGCGAATTGAACTTCTTTCAACTTTTCAAGTTTTCAACAACAGAAGTCACCCAGTGCAAGGTCGAAATTCACCGAACCCTGTATTATTGTGGAATGAACTCTCATAATTCAGAAGTCCAAAATGGTCGCCAGGTCTATCTGAATGAACTTGATCATAAAAGTTGCACCAAACTTCATGAAACCGGAATAATTCAGCTAGGATATTCCGCTCTCATCACCGGCATCAAAAGAAACAGTAACACGGTGAGGAGCATCACACTCGCCGGAACTTTATCCAATGAAGGCACCTGCTCAGGTGCATAGTACAGCGACCCGTTTGGAACTTGGAATAACGTTGTGGTCCAAGCTACCGTAAAAATTGTCATTTCAAATTATCAAGCATCAGTCAACATGGCAACCATACGCGTCATACTCCGTAGTTCTACCCAATGTCAACTTTCTGAGGGATCCTGTACTGATGTTGAAGGAAATCAAGTCTTTTGGAAAACCGAGCCTGCCGATACCTGCCAATTTGATCGTTACGACGTTTCATACGACGGCATGGCAACAAAACTTCGTACAATTGAGTCTTCTGTCCAAACACTAGATGTTCACACCCTTACGACCCAAGAGACAACATTCGCCCTGCCTTCAAAAAGCGAAAAACCTGTATGCGGCTATACCTTGATCCGAACTGAACACCCTAAACTCTTTATTTTGGTAATACACAAAGGCCAAACCTTCGCCTCACGACGCAAAGTCCTCGTGAGTAATTTGGACATATTCTCCTACGTAAATTAAAAATTCATCTATGTGGAAAAACACATCAAATCACAAATTAGAGCTCTGTATAAAGACGTTTTGATGCAAAGATGGCAACCTTGAACAACAAGTCATACAAAACGCGCTGGCCACAACTGCAATTTTACCCGAAACATTTGCTCGCGCCGTCATGATATCTCCAGGCTATATGGCCATCATTGCGGGCAAGGTAGCCCACATCGTCAAATGCGTTCCTGTGGAATGCACCCTAAGAAGAGCTGACGAATGTTACCTCGAACTACCTGTCACATTTAAAAATCAATCATTTTTCCTATCAACGATTTCGCGCACACTCTTGAAAACTGGCACTCACATCGAATGTAACCCGCTATTATCCACACAATATTTAACCCATGGGGCATGGTATCGTTTCACGCCACATCCAATTGAGGTTCTAACACCACAAACCTTACGCCCGATGACAACACCCACATGGGGATACGTGCCCATTGGAAACCTCGCATCCAGTGGAATCTACACCAATGAAGAAATTAAACAACTTCGCGATCGCATCATATTCCCCGCTGGACGACCAGCTCTACTCATCAATCTAGCCCGTGGTACATCCGGTTACAACGTTCCTCCAGGTTTCGTATCATCGTGGGCGTCGTCGGGGTGTACTTTAATTTGATGGAACCCGCTCGGAAGGTCAAATACGGAGAAATACTTAGCATTGCACAATTGATCCAAAATTTCCGTTATTTGGGGTAGGGGATAAGCATCCCCAATCGTTTTCTCATTAAGGTTCCTGTAGTCGATAACCATTCTCGACCTTTTATTACCGTGAGAGTCTTTCTTTGGAAAAATTCACACAGGGGAACTGTAAGGCGATGTCGATGGTTGAATGATTTCGCCTTCGATCAACTCATTACCTGCTTATTTATTTCCTGTTTATGGATGTTAGGGGATCGATATTGACGTGTGAAGACGGGTGCATTATCTGTTGTTATGATCTGATGGGATGTGACATTACTACAACCGAGTGGTTTCCCTGGTATTTGGAACAAGTCTTGGATCATGGTTGTAATATTATGGCGTTCCTCTTTGTTGAAATGATTGAGTCGCAATAGCGATATAACTTCTTTAATATCTTTTTCTTTTTCTATTTTTAAAACCCTTTTCCTGAATGCCATATGGAGATATGCCTCCTCTTCCGTGAAAATCTTTTCCGGAAAGGGGCGGAACACAGAAGGATCTTCGCTCTTACTAATGTCTATAAATGGCGAAGAGTTTACTTCAATATCCGTGGTGGTCCGCACTCGAAATTCCTCAACTGTGACCGTTAGGACCAAAGATAAATTGTCTTGAGTGGAATTATGGACCATCAATGAAGCGATTCCGTTCCTTATTGCAACGAGTGCCTCGCGGACGAAAATCCCCTCTCCAAAATGGAGCTTCGGGATATACCCTTCTTTGAGTTCGCGATTTCGTACTTATACATAACATATAATTCTTAAGCGTTTGGGAACAGAAATTGATTTTTTCGATACAGAGGGAAGTTTTTCGCCATTATAGATCAGTTCTTGCTTCTCCCAATCTACCAGAGACTTATTGTTGGCTAAAAACTCGATGCCTATTAAAGCGCTTTGTTCCATGGGAAACCAATCGTGCACCACGTGAAACTCTGCTGGGGTGTTGTTGACGTTGAGGCGGGCTGAACCGGGTGTGGGGACGAAATTCGTGGAGATCCCCTCCAATTTACGAATGTTAATATTATTCATATAGGTATCGGGATGAATTGGCGCTTCTTTAACAAGATGCACTTCGGAACCAGAATCTATCAGAAATTCAGCGAGCTAGTTTAATTGAAGGCACTCTAACAAAACAGATGGAGTTCTATTTGGGTTACTTAGGCGGACCTTGACGGCCCGGGTTGGGCGACGTCGATGATTTTGACAGGGCGCTCCTTCGACGGTTCGTCCCGTGGGGAGGCCCCGACCACAGGACGAGAAGTCTCGTTTTTTGCGTCTTGGGAGGATTTTTTACGCTCGTCGTTCTGTTTACGATAACACTGTGTTACGTCCTGATTGTATTATTCTTTACTAATTGACTTTATTTATTTTTCAGGACCAGGCTCGAGAATCCCAAGGGAAAGAGAGAGAGAGAGCCCTATGTTTCGCAGAGAGTGTGCTCGACGGGGATTAGGACTGAGCCAATCTGCGGTAACTATGTATTTGGTTCATGTAAGTCTTCGATTAATCTGGTACGCGTGACAAAGGGGGTACGATTAATCTGGTACGCGTGACACTTATCTTATGAGCGGCGGTGCGTAGCAGGTGTAATGATGTATACGGAGATTAATTGTTGCGGATCCTCCTAGGCCGGTAAAACAGAGTCCAGCGATGACCGGAGGGCCCGGCTCATGAGTACGATGACGAGAGGATGTTATGGTGATCTGAACAGCGTTTCGGAGTCGGAATGAAAGTCGATGATCGGGTATCGGAAAACCGATGTTTCGAACGGAGACTCGAACGGACTCTCAAGATTGTTGATGTAGAAGTTTTCGAACTACAAGTTGACGTATGGTAAGTCAGTCGGTATATTTTCACTGTGTGAGATGGGAACTTGAAATGTTTCGTCTAAATCGCACGAATGCACAAAATGGCCGAAACATCAAAGCACAATGCCATGCCGACGCGATGAGAACGCACGAAGTGGCGCGAAAGTCGGCTCATGCGAGAGCGGACGAACAAGTATTGTCCGGACGCGAGAATGCTCTCGAAGCGCGGCTTGCCACGGACGCGATCGAGAAAACTCTGATTCAAAACGCTCAAAATAGTCCAAAAAGCACACGCATGCACGAAATGTGAAAAGAGTCGTAACACAACGCACGCAAATACGATGAAAACTCACAAAGTGGCTCGAAAGCCAACGCACGCGGGATCGGACGGAAAGGTATTGTCCAAACGCGAGAATGTTCTCGAAGCGTGGCTTGCACCGGACGTGGCGCTACATCCACGAGGCTTTTCCTCAAGGAAAGCTACGGTCGCTAACAAGCCCGTCACATGCTTTTAGTCAGAGAGTGAGAGAGAAGAGCCGCGCACAAAGCCGGTTGCCGAGAGGTTGGTGAGAGCGAGGGAGACGCGACGCGTACGGAGACGGTTGCCGAGAGTTGGTGAGAGCGAGAGAGACGAGACGCGCACGGAGACGGTTGCCGAGAGTTGGTGAGAGCGAGAAACACGAGACGCGCACGGAGATGCTCGTGAACCGCCGAGAGTGAGCGAGAAGGAACGTGAGCGCAGCTATTCACGATGTCCACCGAGAGCCAGAGAGAGAGCGAGTTTTTCACCTGGTCCGACGCTCATCTCAACACACACTGTCCGCTGCCGGGCCTCCCGCCCTTGTCCCACGCCCAATCAACCCCCCCCCCCCCCCCCCCCCCGCCCTCCCCCCCCCTTGCTGTGAGTATTACCGCTCTATGTGCCAAATTGCGCGGAATTCCCTCCCGATAAGAGTGCGCCACTGCTATCACGCGATAGAGAGCCGCGCGAAAACTAAAATTGCGATTATTCCGCAACATGAAAGTATCCCAAAATGTCGGTCGAGATATGTTTATGGGCTTTAATGTGTCGACTCGTTCCACTAATTTTGTCGTAAAAGTTAATGTTCAAATTCAATTGCACGTCAGAAATAATTCTCGCGGTATTTTCGATTTTTATTTTAATGTTCTTGGATTTCGTTTCAGCGCACAGATCCTGGGTTGCTGTTGATCGTTTCCTGCTACCACGAGGTCCGCCAGCAGGGATGCCTAAGTGTTGGGCAGTGTTATGACAATTCTTGAAATGTTTGCCCGCATGTCGTCGTGACATACGTGCTAAGTTCAAACAAGGAAAAGGTAAAATGTGAGATATTATTCTTGGGCTGGGAAATGAGTGGATGAGGACTTATCATGCATGTAGTTCTGCACAATAATGGGTGATGAGTGATTGGGTTTATCCTGTATAAGTGTCTGCACGATATTAGATGAATTTGAGATTGGATCTGTCAATTGCATGTGTGGCTGCACGACATGGGATCAAGTGTAAATTTGGGTAAATATTTGTGATAAAAGTATTAAGTGGATAAATCGTTATGTTTGGACCATTAAATGTTGGGGATTATTTTGTAAAACTTGGCTTCCGAATGAAATAATTCAAACACTTTTTCACCGTTATAAATTCACAATATATTGTTATGTTCGTTAATTTATGACACTGTTGGTTTGTTTTGTCACGTTGTTTACAATAGATCGCTTATAATCCGGTTTTGGTATGATAATATAATTCTTAGACACACATGGTGAAGTGACCGGTAAATGACCGCACTGAAGTTGGTTGGCAAACGATAAACTACAATATTAAGTTTTGAAACAGTACAATATAAAGGGTGTCCCAGCTAAGAATGTCATCTGTGAAATGGGGGGTAGGGGGTGAAATTCGAAGCCCGTAGGGGCGGTACCCCCACCATGCGGACACTGCCGCTCGTCGGTGTGCGCTTGCATGTGGTAGTGTGCGACAAAAAAGGCACTATCGGCGCGCGCGCGGCC
>JAPYZJ010004000.1:0-24938 GCA_030522765.1 Ophioninae sp. B BG-2022a | reverse complement strand
TTTTTTTTGCGAAATTTTTTTTTACGTTATTTCCGGTCGGAACTCGATTGATCTCAACACCATGGTAATAATATAATTAATTTTTTTATTCACATATTAGACTTTGGTCACGTCGAAAAAAACTCCTCTCGCTGACAGCACGCTCTTAATCGTCGGAAAAAACATTTCAATGACGACGATTAAGAGCGTGCCTCTTCCCTTTGCCTCTTTTTTTACCATTTTTCAAGTAGACTTTCCGGTGAAACTACGCGAGATATCGATATGAATCCAACGCCATTATTTAAGTTATGCAAAAACCTTTTCCAAACACACCAAATAAATCTCCATCGTATAGAAGAAGCCTACTCTACGACCTTTTGAAATATCGTGATTTTTGAGATTTAGGGAAAATCGGCCGGGGAGGTCGAAAATTTTTTTTTCCATTTTAAAAGTATTAAAAGGGTGTATTAGATCGGAAATTTTCCGCTGATTACGAATATGCCCGAGTTTTTTCCGAAAGTGTAAAATTAGACTGGGAAAATGCGAAAAACCTTTCTAGAATATTTTTTCGACATTTTTCTCTAGAAATGGAGAGGTCAATGTGAATTAAATTGTGGATTTGTCTCCAACGTATAAAAATTCATCGTGATGGACTTGCGATGTGACACTAAACGTGTAAATATAATAATTATTTCGAGGCTAAGCCCGCTAAAGGCGCGCGGCTCATTGGCTGCCTATGAAAATTAATAACAATTAAGGGGTTGATCCGGGAACCATAAATGCTTATATCAATCGACTCAGAATTTCACGCCCAAATCCCCATTTCAAGGATGACATTCTTACGTGGGACACCCTGTATATATATATGAGAGATGGTTACTGTGAAGCCGTTATGTCTATGGTAGCTGTCTAAAGCTAAAATTCTGTGGCAAAACAACGTTTTCCGGGTCAGCTAGAATATATATATATATATATTTCAATTATTTGATTACTCAACTTTTACCCTTTGTTCATGGGGGCATATTAACTCGATTCAAATGACGTCTAGAATGACCCCTTTAAAAAAACAAATCTAATTGTCGATTACCCCGTATATGAAACATATATTAGACGTAGTAAAAAGAAATCCATGATTTTTTCCAACAGATGGGTTTGTTTGGATTAATCCGTAAAATGGGTTAATTGACTTAATCCGTTTTTTCGATTGGTTAATCCGTAAAATGGATTTCTTTTTACTTCACCTAATATATACCACTATTATATATATATATATATATAGAGACAGATATATATATGTCCTATTTTTATCCTAATGATTTTTTTTTTCTTTCTTTTTCTCGATGCTCCCATTTCCGGTAATTCGTTGCAGCGAACGAATCTGAAGGTAGCATCAAAAGCAGGCGTAGAGCGATAAGATGGACGCGCGATTCAGGAGCAACCTCGCCATGATCGGGCGCAACGAGCCGATCACCAAGAAGGCCAAATTCTGGCAGAGCTACGTGCGCGCCCTCAAGGGTCAGTTTCAACCGTCGTTTCTTACCTTTTTTTCCATTTCAGCCCGAAGCCTTGCCCCCCCCCCCCTGCTCTCTTCCCCTCATTCCGGCAAACGTAACGTAAACAAACGTTTCGAAAAAATCGTTTCAACAATCGTGCATCTCGAATTCGATCACCAATCAATCAATATACATCGTCGTTCGGTCGGAGAGACGATAAGAAAAAAATAGGTCGAGATAAAATAGGTCGTGTTGACGTTTCTTTTTGTTTTTTTTTTTTTTTTTTTATGGTTTTTTCATCGTTCGATGCGATTTATGTTAAAAAATAATTGGTTTAAAAATAAAGAAAAAAAAGAAGAAAGAAAATTGGCGCTGAAATTTGAATCGACGAAGTTGCGCAGGTACCGACGACATGAGGGCTCCCGAACATACCCACAGACCACGTGGTATATTCCACAGCGATTTCCCGGAGCTTCACTCGTCCTCGTGGCCCTACGGAAAATCAATTTTCGAGAACCCCCTCCACGCTGCCGATCGCATCAATGTACCCGGATACAGGCAAGTCATTGTTTACTCCAACGCTTATTTTTTTTTTCACATTGAAAAACGGAATTGTTGAAAAAAAGCGTTTTTTTTTTTCAATTTTTTGATTAACAGTTTGTTTTGTTCTCAATTCGAATCGCAAATTTTTTTAAATTTTGAAAGATAGAGACGTGAGCAAAAAAAAACACCGGCGCGAAAAATGAATTTTTAATCACCGTAGTAAATTTGCAATTTTTTCTCAGCGTCATTATAATTTCTAATAACGAAGAAAATGAATCAAAAGCGTGTACAAACACGGTACGGTTTCTCCACCCGACGTAAATTCACTGAAATTTGCTTTTACATGCGAATTAGTTTCCATATTTATTTTCAAATAAGAAATCTTTCCCTGAGAAAAATAATGATATCTCGTTGATGTTAATGACTGAAAAACTAGAAAAAAAGATACATTTTTTTAAAGCAAAAACTAAAAAAACGATTTGCCAATAAATTGATATAAAATAGTGATTAAATTTCCTCATGATTATTTTCATTAAAAATGTATTATTGACGATCTTTTTATAAAAAATATGAATATATGAAAAATAACACAACGATCATAATAATAATAATAACAATAATAATAATAACCCAAACAAACCCAAACAACGATATATTATTATTATTATTACTCATTACCATTGAATTAAAATAATTATCATTATTCATTATTATTTTGTGTAAATAATTATCCTATAGAAACCACATTGATAAATATTTGAAAAATCGATTTACGTTGGAAAATAAATTCCGAAAAAATTGAAGAAAATATTTTCAATGATTGAAAAACAAAAAAATCGTGTCTGATTTGTTCGTGTGTATTACGCAGGTATCTTCCGGTTCATCGTGAGATCTACGGCTACTCGCCGAGGCAACTGTATCCCCATCAGTACAAACCGGTCGAACGCTTCACCCCGGGTACGTACTGATAGAGACAAGAGCAAAAAAAAAGCACACGAAGAGAAAAGTAAATGTGAATGAACCCGACAAAAAAAAAAACAAAAAAAAAACAAAACGACCGAAAGAACACGAGCGTGTCGCAAAAATCGGCGATCGTCGCGTGAACGGAACTGAAATAGCAAGACAGTGGGGAAAAAGAAGCAAAAGAAAAAAAAACGGGTTGATAAGAAAAAAAGGAAAACCAGAAAAAAAGGGTGGGGGGTTGACGATACGTGCGAGACAGAGAGACGACGAATGACGAGAAAAATAGGGACGGGGAGAGGAGGCGTTTCGATCGAACGGAATCGTTACCATCCGGAAACGACTCTATCGTTGTCTCTTCTAATTTCCACCTCTCTCTATTTTTATCCCTATTTTTAATGAAAAAAAAAATCAAAAATCAAAAAAAAAATCGACGAAGTAATTTTTTGAAATTTTCGGATGGTGACGTTTCTGCTAAACCGTGTCTAATTTGTAACCCTCACATGTTTCCGACCCCGAATTATTCGCGCATCGTAATATTACCTCCTGAAAACTCTTCGAATCACCTGTAATTAAAACGTTGTCTTTTCGTTATTATTATTATTATTATTAATGTTTTTTTTTTTTTTTTTTCAAACGATACGTCACTCACGCAACGTTTGTTCAACCTTCGTGTAAAGCCCAACCCGCAAGCCACTTTTGTTGTTGCATATTTATACGTATAATGTCGTTCTCCTCGTTGTTGTTGTTGTTACTATTATAATAATAATTATTATTACTATGATTAAATTTAATGATTATTACAACGGATTACGACTACGAAATATAATGATCACATGATTATTAATTACCTTGGTCACGATCATTATTTCGCACACCTTTACACTAGCATACGACATCGTGTTGTTTAAACAATTGATATATAAACAAACAGAGAAAACAAGGTGGCTCAAATTGACCGAGTCGCGGTAACATTTTCGCAGCATTGTATGGGTGCGGATGGCTTTATTTTAAGCGTATGTGCGAGTGAGAGATGCATCGATTGGTTTTTCGATTTTTCATTATTCATTTAATGAATTCTTGATTGATCGATTCAATTATTTATCAAATTTATTATTTATTTGTTTGGAAATTAAATTCATGATTGATGTATTTATTTTTTCGATTTTTTACTGATGGATTGATTGATTTATCGTATTTATGACATATTTGTTTATTCGTTCGATTTGTTCGTTATTTATTGCATTTTTTTATTTATTCGATTGTTTATTTATGTATTTATTTATTGATCATTTTTTTGAACCCTGATTTTGTCGATTTATGGCAAACAGGGGGGACATATTTTTATTTCAACAAAAGATCGTTTTATATTTTAATGCTCACATTGCTAGAGGAAAAACTTTATTTTTTTTAAATTGTAATTAACATTAAGTATTCTGAATTACATTTCGAGGTTAGTTTCCGAATTTACGAAAATGATACCAAAATCCAAGAATATAAAGAGGGCGAGTGAGGAGAGAATGGAGAAGAGAGAAAGGGGAGAGAGAAAGAGAGAAGTTCGAATGGATTTTCCATCGCTCGTTCGTTCTCACTTTTTCGCGCACTCAAAATTTCATACACGCTACGATATCTCACTTTCGTTCGATGACCATAAAATTTGCATTCTTGGAGCAAACAAAATTTCGAACGTTCAAGAAAATAATTCGATTCGGCAAAAAAAAAAAAGAAATTTTATTTACCGAAAAATTAAACATGATAGATTGAAAAAATTCGTAAACAATCGGGAATAAAAAATTCTAGAATGAAAAAAGATCGAATAGTCCAAACGAAAAA
Source organism: Ophioninae sp. B BG-2022a (assembly GCA_030522765.1). NCBI lineage: Eukaryota > Metazoa > Arthropoda > Insecta > Hymenoptera > Ichneumonidae > Ophioninae sp. B BG-2022a. The sequence goes on along the minus strand of JAPYZJ010004000.1, from coordinate 20,130 downwards.
TATAAAACGCTCGAAAAACAACATTCGACAATTGAAAAAAAAAATCAAATGATTGTATTTAAAAAATTGAGCAATTATTTTAAAAAATCGAATAATTTTTTTATACCTAATAATTATTTAAAAAAAAACGAAGAATTTTTTTAAACCGAATAATTATGAAAAAATGGACGAGCAAAACAAAAAATTTTAGTTGGATATCAAGAATGCAAGCTTCAAGGTCATACGAATCCACGATTCGTCTAGTCGTGGAGTTCTCGTCGTAGAATTTATTTGTCGTTTCAGCTCGTTTAGATTATCGTTAGTTTTTCCACAAATTCGTTCGAATCTCATACGAATTGTTGGGTTTGTTTGGGTTTGATTAATAGTCCTCGTTGTTGTTTCTGTTGTTGTTATTCTTCAGCGTAAAAACAAAAAAGACGTTAACATCGTTGCCTCATCGCCATCTGTATCTTAAAAAAAAAACGAAAGAAGTAGAAACCATCGGAACTCGTTCTCGTCTGCTAATTTCGGACTTTTTAACGAAGCTTTTCGTTTCATTCGTAGATGCCGATTTCTTTGACGACGGATATTTCGAAGAGTCTAATTACAACCTGCGCTTTTCGAGTGATCGACACGATGATATGATATTCTTATAATCATCATTAATTGTTATCGCTACAGATATTATTTCCATTATCAAAAGTTATTTTTTTTTACTATCAACCCAAAGCAAACAAAAAAAAAGCGAACGATAACAATCGACCCCCATTGTTTCGTATTATTATTGCTGTGATTTCAAAATTATACTCAAAATAAAGTAAAAAAAAATAAAACCCATACAAAATCAAGAAAAACGAAATCGATGCAATTACGACGATTGCTATTATCATTATCATCGACATTTTTTTTTCGCTGCCATATTTCGAATTATTTCACTTGACAATTCGATTAAAAAAAAAAACAAATAAAATCTTTCTGATTTTTATCATTATTTTAATTATTTTTTATTACTATACATTTTTACATTGAAACAACTATTTCTTTAATGATCATTGTTATTATTATTATTATTATTGTTTGTCATAATAGTTAAAAAAATTATTTCAAAAACTTGCAGATTAGAGTATTATTTAAAAAAAAATTATTATTGAACTGTCAGTACGTTATTGAATTATCATTACTACAGTTCGATGTTGTAATTCGTTAATCACTACGATTTCCAGTGCAGTCATACGAAAAATTAATCTCAATGAAAGCCAAATAAATTGTCCAAAATCTAAATCGTTTCGAATTTACTAATTATTATTATCACAATATTCTTCATCAATTGAATTATAACAATTACTATAATTGAATTGTGAAGGTTATTATTCACTTAAACTATAATAATCATTAATGTTATTTATTGTCTTCGTCACTGCTACAACTCCGATTCTTTTTTCAACAAAATCGTTTTATAACAGTGACATCGAAAACGAGACTAGAAAAGAAAAAAAAATTATTAAAAGATAGCAATTGGTAGGAAATTATTATTTATATCATTATTATTATTTTTATTATCATTGTTATAATCATCAACGATTATTCCGAAATTGTATTGGCAAGATTAAATCAATCGACAATTGAAGCGTCAAATTTCCGAATTAGACTCGAAAAAATATTCCGGACAAGGTCAAGCGGCTCGAGGTCGTTAGGGTCAGCAAACATCGGAAAGGAATTTTGGAAGTACAAGGATAGTCATATGTTGTTGTCGTTGTTGTTGTTGTTCCAAAAAAAAAAAAAAACACCCTTCGCAGGATGTTTATCGGACAAGTGGCGTTATCTTCATCAGCTGATGGAATCGAGCAATCTGAAAGTGCAACAGTTGGTACGAAAATGGGAGAACAGAGAGCGGGAGTTGTTCGGTGACCTAATGAAGGTCAAATGCCTAAAGAACAAAAGAGTGTATCCGGAGCCCTCAGGGATGGCGGAAGCGGCGATCGTCGCGGCTCTTTATCCCCCCTTCTTCTCGATCATAAGACACGAGCCGCCAAGGCCCTTCAGGCGTGTCCTTGACGAGGCCTTCAAACGACGTTACCCGACCTTCAAACGTGGTCACATTATATACTAGCGAGGATTCTTCAATTCCGTTTCTCTTTTTATTTACGAAAAATCACTTTTTTTCACGTACCCTCACACGGACACAACTTTTCTTTTTCGATTTCAAGAAAAACACGAAAATCCTCAAGGACAAACAACGTCAAAAAGCGTGAGAACGAACGAGATATGAAACTTCGAAAAAAAAACAAACGAAAAATTTCCGACGACAAATTCAATGATAAACGAGTGTGTTTGATTATGAGTGTGTATGGAATTTGTCAGTGAGGCCCTCGCCAAATGTTTGACGATGTACGACCCCGTCGAAGCGAATACGAAAAATAAACACGAACGTATATGACTGTTTTTTTTTTCGTCATTTTATCTTGTCGTTATTTGTTTATTTATTTATTTATTTAATTGTTTATATCTATATCGAAGATATAAATCAATTGTCCAAAGGCGAAATATCAAAATTTAATTTACGAATTTCGATTAAAGAGTTAACTGTTGTTTTTATTCCTTTAATGATTATTTTATTTATTTCCTTATTATTATCATCATCATTATGTAATTGTTATTAGTTTTTACGAAAAGTTCAACTTAAACGCGAACGAACGAAATCAATTTTATTATCCTCACTTTTATTGTTAAAAACGTGTTTATCATTGATACTCTAGTTATATAATAACAGTAATGACAATTATTATTTTTATCCATACATTGAAAAACCGAATCGCGTCCACGTTACTTCTAGCTTTTTGCCCGAACAGACAAACCCAAAAAAAAGCTGAGCCAAACAGTTTGAACTGATTGGTTTTGCGTTTTTTTTAGGTTCGATTGGCCATACACGAACGCAAAACCAAACATTGATCAATTATTAACTCGGCGGAATGGGTTTTTCTTACTTGATACGAGACAGAACCTTCAATTTTATTCAACAGTAAATTCCAATTATTCCTAGTGACATAAAATATTTACCATAGAACAGTGGTTTTCCTAGCTGAATATACATTTTTCCGAGGAAAAAGAATTTTCCTATTGAAAAGCAGTTTTTCTTGGAAAAAAGATGTTTTTTTCCCTAGGGAAAAAAGTTTTGCCCCTAGGGAACTTTTCCGAGTGAAATCTTATTTTCCCTAGGGAGAGAAATTTACCCCGGGGAAAACAAGTTTTTCCCTAGGGGAAATATGTTTGTCCCTAGGGGAAATATGTTTTCCCCTCGGGGAAATATGTTTTCCCCTAGGGAAAACTAGGGGAAATATGTTTTTCCCTAGGGAAAAGAATTTTGTCCCCCAAGGAAAATTAATTATCCCAGAGAATTGGTTTTTCCCTAGGATCATTAATTTTCCCAGGAATAAACTTCTCTTCCCTAGGGAAAAGAAGTATTCTTTTCGTAGACAAAAGAAATTTATCCCAAGTAAAAATTAGAATACGCCTAGGGAAAATCCGAATTTACTGATTTCGAAATTAGACTTTTGATTTCCAAATAAACTAATATTTTCGAGGAAAGACTAGACAAAACGAGTAAGCCTTTAACAGAAGGTAGATTTTCAGTACGGATAACGGGTTTCAACTGAATACGGTTTACAGATCATACATGCGCAACGACGATATTTACGACTACTTATCTCGCACTGAATAATATGCACGATAAAACAAAACAATAAGAAAAATGCGTTACTAACAGCGTGTACGAATATTCCAACTGCCGATAAAAATGAGAAAAAATAAAAAAAAGCAGCAATTTTCAAAAACTGACTTTCGGCGAATAATGAGAAAATAAAAAAAAAACAACAAAATTCCAAATCATTGATATTAAAAATCTGAAGAAAAAAAGAAGATTTAAAAAAATGGAAATTCTCTCGCTCCACGGAGCGAAAAGTTTGAAAAAAATTGTCTATCTCAGACACTGGCATGTTTTATTTCGCCCCCCACCAATCTCCCACGTCCTGCCCTAATCGAATGACGATTATCTTCGTATGGCTTGAGCCCAGCAACCCTCCCAACCTAATCTCGACCAAGCAGCATTTTTCGCCACAGTTATGAGGAAAAAGAAAAGGGAAAGAAAAAAAAACGAGTACGAGATTCTTTAGATTTAAGCGAAACTACGAGCAGCGAAATGGAATATAACAAAAAAAAAACAAAAACATAAAATGGAACGAAAAAGCGAGGAGAGATGAAAAATTGTGTCCGGCTCGCGACGCAGTCGCGAACTGTGCAGACTGCGCCATCTGCTAGTCCGTGAACTAAGCACCGCGTGAAAGCTCCCGCGCGCCCTCTGTACGGCCTAGGACACGCGATACACACATGGGCTTCGTCGAGATCGTGCACATTTTTAAACAATTTTAAACCAAACGGAAATAAATAAATACGCAGAAAGATAATAATTTTTGAGAAATTGCTTTCAAAATGAAATTTCTCCGAATTTCATTACGAAACAAGTGTAACGGGAGTAAAAATATTTCGAGGAAATTTCGCTAAGATTGACCTTCATCGAACTCAGATTGAGACGAAAAAGATCGATGTTGTTAAAAAATTCTTTCAAATTTCTCCGTAGTTCAAGATTCGTACCCTCTTATTGAAAAACGGGGTTTCGATAATTATTATAACAATAATAATAATAATAAATCTCTAACATCATCGTTATTTTCAAAAATGATATTTCAGAATAATCGTGTCATTATCGGAAAGAATATAAAAATAATGATGTAATATAAAAACTGTAATAACAAAAATAATATTAATTAATTATTATTATTTACCATTATGATTATAATAATTAAAATTCAGAAGACATTAATGATAGTAGAACGATTTTGAAGAAGCTATAACAATAATATTATAAAAGCATCATTTTTGGACACAAGATTCTTAGGAAAAGAAAATAAGGGTGTAAGAATCGTTATCGGGAATTTTGAAAAACGTCTCGATGTTCCTGACGGCAAACCGCTTTAACCTACAATCGGATCGGATCGCGGAGTTCGTTCGGACAAATAATAAAGCAAGACGAAAATAAATAAATGAATAACAAACTTACCGTTATTTACCGAGCCGAACACACGTTCTCCGCCATTCCCGCTGCATATCGCACAACCTGTGACGTCTTCCACAATTCCGCCGCCCTGGACTCGTTGCGATAAGTATTTATTAATTCACTCCTTAACGTAAATTAAATAACAAAAATCCTCTGGCAAAGAAGACGGCAGGACGTACACGAACACACGCACGAGAACAACGAGTGTCGAAGCAAAAAACGAAAAAAAAGAAAATGATAAATAGAACAAAGAGCACAAAACGTTGACGCGCGAAGTCCGACACGGATAAATCGAGAAACAGAGAAAGATGGCGGACTCGGGATGCGCGAATGTTTTCGTTGCGAACGCGCAACGTCGCGAGGCTGAACTTCCGGATATCGCCAACAGACTTTGTCCGAAAGGTCAGTATCACGATAGAAGATAATTTTTTTTTTCCTTTTTCTTTCGTTACTGTCGCTTCTCGCTGCGAGTGAAAGCAAACAACAACGGGTGAATGTACGCGAACCCGAAAACGCTTTTTCACTTCGAACGCTGTCGTCCCGTAGACTGCTGCGCTCTGGCGGCGACACGGGCGCAACACTTGCGATGTGCATGGTCCACGGTCCTGAGGAAACTCTAGTTGAGTTTTTTAACGCTTTGATTCGCTTTGTCGCCACAAGTAGCACTGCACTCGCGCGGCTTCGATACTAGACGAGAATACGTACGCGAAATGGCAGATGGTGCCACTAACCTTCAAAATATTCACTGCAATGCTTTATCACGCAAAAATGAAATAAACTTTTATTTTGCAACGCCGCTTGTATCGCTAGTCTTCTCGAATCGTTGCAAATCAATGATGACTTGGCACAAAGAAACCCAAGCACCAAAAACGTCAGCTTTCTTCCTTCCACATCCTGCTACAGGCGGTTTCTTTTTCTCTCTGTTATATCCGCACGCATGGTTTTTCCATCGTAATGACTAATCGATCTTTCAACCGGCAATTTTATATGCACCCGAAACACTGCTAACACGTACACGTAGCTTGAACTTGAAACGGTGCGACATTGTACACGCACGGGACGAAAAGCACACTGGCTTTCATGACTGCAGTGCCAAAAAATCAAGAAAAACAGAACTTCGCGAACACAAACGACTGACGACCGCACGGCAGGGCACGTGCCAACCCCGTTTATTTTTCGTTCGGGTTACATCATACCAAAGTGTCAAAAATCACGGAGGCGCCATCTTCGTTTACATCACAATCTGACGGCCGGGCTTGCGAAACAGCGTTGGGGATCCCCCAGATGGCAGTGTTTCGAACTGCCACGAAGTTGGCAGTGATTAATGCCGTGAATTTAGTCGCGATTGGGATGAGTATTCGGTTGGCGCCTCTCTGATTCCGAAACTTCCACATTGGACACCATTTTTGCGTATATGTGCGAATCGCGATCAGCGATCGTTGCGCCACCTTTTTCCGGCTATTGGCACACGAATAAAAGTAGTGACGTTCTCTCGGGATACCTTTTCGTTTGCGGCAAATTGCACATCTTATTTTTCACACGAATATACGTACAATAAAAGCTGACTTTCGAAATTTTCGTATTCTTTCTACGTGATCTTTGTAAGTTTCGATTACTCTTGCGTATTCTTGATTTTCGTGGGATTTATTTGCTATCGGTCACGGGACGTTGACGGTGCAACGAGTCGCGAAAGAAAAGGTACCCTCGGTCGATAAACGACACGTCGGTAAACTCCACAACGAGAAAAACGACAAAACCTGGAGGTCATTTCTTTCCCGCGATAACAACAAAAATAATAATAATTTTCTTTTTTTGAATAAAAAAAAAAACAAAACAAAACAGAACCGTTCGACTCGACGAAAGCCTGGAACGACCATTTGGACCGACTAGCCAACATCGACAGGCTCTATCCGAGCCCCGAACCCCTGCTTTCACGTCACAGGAGCCGCCCGTCATATACGAAACCACTGTTCGACCTTCGCGGTTCGTATTATCACCAATTTACAAAAATAAACGTAATTTGTACGACTAGAAGATAACAAATATGCATGTAAAAAAGTTGTCCAACTATCGGTCAAGCGGTTGCCAAATATTGGTCCGGACGTTATTTTCGAGTTTAAAACTGTCCGAAAAGTTAATGGACACGTGACGACTCGCAGATAACTCACAGGCGGACATTTGTCGCTTGTTTGGATAGCTTTAGTACAATTATTTGGAAATCGAAGTCCGGGTAAGAGAAATAGAACGGAGCACATAATGCAGACCGAATTATGGGGAATTTTCGTCATAAGTGGCATCCACAAGATGGCCGTTAACTGGTGGCAAATTTGAACGATTTATCGGCGTTGCTCGCCAACGGAGAAACCGGAAGTTCTAAGAGATGTTTTTTTGAGATACGCATTGTTTGGCTTTTTTGTTAGCTTTTTCAGCTGACTTCAGCTACATGTACAGGCTATCGAGTTATCTACAGCTTGCCCAAAAGTTTCGCCTGAAGATGGCGCGACTTCCGCTTAGCCATTCTATCTCGTTTCTCTTAGGCTCCATCAGGCTATGATCTTACGTACAGGTCATGCAGCGAAGCTACGTTTTCATAATGGCGTGATTGTCGACATAACCTTTATTCGCAATCGTACAAATTAAAAATACGAACTGCCAAGGATCCGCCCGGCTATCGTCGCTGTCAGACCTGTACTATAGCTTTACCGATCGTAGGCATAGTTTTGCCCCACGCAGCGGTCAATTGACGAAGCTGCAGACCGTTCCATCGCGGTTCTCAATGACCGACCGCCAATTAATAAGGATAACGAGAATGCGGTATTAAACTCTGTTGAATTTTCCAAACGCACCAGGTAATCTACTGGACGATCTATCGTCACCGAGTTGGCCCTCATTCCTCCCCAGAAAAACCTTTTTCGATTTGCTGGAGCCTGTGCCGACCGCACCGGTGAGCGCTTTCACCAGAGACCCCTGGTGGTATCCGTGCATGGCTCCTTACATACCGAGCTACGCCCAATGGAGCACCCCTTTCTATCTAAGGGACAGCTATCTCAGCCCCGTCAAGCGTAATTACCTCTGGAGCCGACATCCTCTGAGGCCTTTCGGTAAGTCTCGCTTCGCCATTCCGATTTTTTCCATACCGATTTTTAGTACCGATATTCTTTACCGATTTTCTTTACAGGATTTTTTACCATTTTTTTCGATACCGATCTTTTTACCGATTTTTCTCCGTACCGATTTTTTGCCGATTTTTTTCCGTGCCGATTTCTGACTGATTTGATCTACACACTCTATTTACAATTTTTTCCCATACGGATTTCCTTTACCGATATTTTCCTTATTGATTTTTCATACCGATGTTTTCCTCCTACTTGCATCTCCAGATTTGCAAGATCCGGAAGTATAGAAAATCTAAAGTATAGAAGTATACATACCTACTTATAGTTGTACAAATAATAATAATAATAATGCATAAGGAACAATGATTCAGCGCTGGCGATTTCTGTTCTACGTTATCGACTGAGTTTCTGGAATATCGAGTATGTTGATTTCGACAGATTTTTTCTCTCAATCCTCGAAGACAAAATATCCATCAATTGTTTTTTATTCAGCTTGTTAATGCATTTCATTATTGGAAGTGGTATGGTCGTCACATTATTTTTTAAAAATTATTTTATATTTATATAATATTAAGAACGATATATTCCGTATTATGTTTAAATGTTTGATCTTTTACTCGAGCAATTTTCGGGAATAAAAAATAGATTCGCATATTAAGACCCCATTACAATCATTTCGTATTTACATTTGAAAAAATGTTCCAATTTTCTATTTGAAAGGTTCAGTAAGTTTACGTTCCGAAAATTCGCAATTTTTCGAAATACAAATTTGTATTTAGCCTTTTGATTAAAAATAAAAAAATGCATGTTTCAGCGTTTCTGAAAAATCAATCCTTAAGGGGATAAATTCCGGGATGACAATTTTTCATAGCCGGCTCGTAATTTTTTTCGCCTATCGTTTATGAATTAAAAATAGCGTATTACAAAATACGCCATTTGGAATTTCCGTCCAAAAACTGGCATTTTAAATCGGCATTTGTAAAAAAATACGTTATTTTGAATTGGCGTCTGAAAAATGGTCTTTCCAAATTGGCATTTGAGAAAAAATGTTGTAAATTCAAAATTTCAGCTTTAAAAAAAATCATCTCTTAAGGGGTGTAAAGTATTTTAAAAATTTTGTGGTATATCCGTGTATTTATCGACGCACTTTTCCCGGCACGTACTTTTTCACATTTCAGAATTGGAGTGCAATGAAAGATCGCGAGCGAGAACGCGTTTCTGTTGAGCAAATCCAAACCCAAACAAAAGCAGGGCTCTTGTGATAAAAAAAAAAAAGAAATGGTACAGAAACGAAAAGTCTGTTTTTTTACGATCATCGATATTTTTTTTGTCAGCCTGAAAAACGCAATGTTAGGATTTTACTTTCTCGCTGGGCTGAAGAGCATGCTCTTAAGGTCGCTGGATTATTTTTTGTTTCTCATTTAATGAATCTTTCGATTTTCTGTATAGATCGTAGATGAGTATGTCTGAAGGCTTTGCAATTTTGAATTGCCAGCTATTTGTTGTTCGGACACTCAGGCTTTAATTTTGGTAATTTTATGATTTTTTTTTTAACGGTGAAGTCCCAAAAGCTTTTATGTTGTCGTCGACGTCATTTCATCTGTGATAAGTCTCTCTCAGTAACGATTCAGAATAAAAAATAAATCGTTACCACTCGATCGTATATTCTGACAAAATGTTCGCGAAAATTGTCAATCCATGTTCACTTTTTTTTTGAAATTTCTTGAATTTTAATGAAATCCATCGATAAAGAAATCACGTGTTTTTTAGCTGACGTTCATCGTTGGCAGTGATGATGCAATAATTACAAAAATATGTTGCAATTCAAAAAATGATATTCAATTATTTTAATATTTATCGTGGAATATGCAATAAATTACTATGTTTATATTTTTCACGATTTCCTAGTAAAAACTAGTTCTCGTTTGATCGATAGTGAAAACTAGTTTTTAATGGGGATTTTTTTGGATGCATATACTTGAAAATAAGAATTCAATATATATTGAAAATAATAAAAATATTGAGATGATACGAGTAATTGTTACAATAGAACAGAAGAATTAGATATATTTATCGACTTAATTATATTATTTACTCGAATTTGGATATAAATTTTGTATATATTTATATTGCTGAAGTAATCATTATTACTTCTCATGACAATCTTATGTCCAATAACTTTTCAACAATTTCGATGTTCGTGTTTTTTTTTTTTTTTTTCATTTTGCCAGAATATCAATTCGAATAATTCTTCTCATTCATTGCGATTATTTTCCACCCGTGTTGAAATCGTCCTTATATTTGTCTCTTCCAACCAACGTTCCAACTTCACAGTCGTCGCAGTTCCCACGAGCATTCCAAAATAAAAAATAATGATAAAATGAAAAAAACACATAAAAAAAAAACAACCAAACTTAAAGAAAAATGTACATTCTCGTTTCAGGAAAAAATTACGTTTACTATTCGCAGCCCGTTCCACGATTTCACTTTACCAAGCCGTGGTACAATTATTGAACACGAAAGTGAGCAAAGAATTCATGTGGTGATTAAAACACAAAAGCAACAAAAAAAAAAAAAGAAACAATCCGCCCATCTCGACTAGAGGTGCAACTCTTTTTTATTCCGAAGCCGAATTGAATGGCAATTTATTATTCATGCTTTATTGATAAAAAGAATTTTCATATTTCTTCCAGGAGCAAACAAAAAATGTTTTTTAAAGATTTTATTTAAGAAAGATTTGATTGATATTTATTAGAAAGAGATGTGAGGTTAAGTGATAAAATTGACCATACGAAGATGGAATAAATTGAATCGACAAGTAATCCAGAAAAAATTGAATTTCAAAGTGACGAGAGTTGCAGCTCTGCACCCCCAGAGATGTTTCTTATTCTTCGAACATTCTCTGCGATCCACATGTGAATAATCAGAGTAACAATTCGTTACCGAAACGCCATCGAATAATCAACAAACAAGAATGGCCCCTGTAATCGTTAAAAGAACGTTTAAAAAACAAATATGTTAAAAAATATTTGCCCCTCATTCAATTTCCTGAAGCATTGTTTTCTTCACCCTGCGCCCTTGGGAATACCCCACCACGTTTTTTTTTGTCACTATACTCAATGTTGCTTTCCCCAATTTAACCGACAGATAAGAGGGGCCCCTTTTGTCGACCCCCCCCCCCCCCCCCGACTCGCAATCATTTTTACGTTTGCAGCAAGATTTTTCGTTATCACTCTAAAAAAAAGAAGCAAAAAACGAGTGAGCGAAATGAACGGATATGCTTGGGAAATGGAAGCGGTCTTACATGCAGGTCGGGGAATCCCCGTGTTCGAAGTTCTTTTTCGGGACATAAGTTTAGTTCACTTTGCCGGCACGAGCGCCAATGTGACGGGAAAGCTCTGCTAACCTCGAAAGAAAAATTCATTGCAACGCTTTTTATATGCAACAACGATCACGACATCATTAGGTTGAAATAAAAACAAAACAAAATTGATGAAATCATGTGATCTTTATAATGTCATTTGAGACTTTAAATAATTTAAAAATAATTCACGCATTATTAAGCCATAAAGAACTCTCATTTCTCAATGTTCGAGAATTTTTGCGATTTTTTTAATATCCATCCAACAAAATCTTAAAATTGACTTTTATTTTCAAAAATTCGAATCCTAGGCTTTCTTGAAGATCTAGGGAACAAAAAAAATCTGATAATCCATAGTAATTTGTACGACGATACAAAAAATGTTGATTTTTCCGGTTAGCACTGCTAACTTCAAGGGACACTTTGCTCTCAGGGCGCTTTGCGGTGGAGACATCGTGAACTAAAGTCACAAATGTTTTGTTTAGACCTCCGCGTTGTACATACGAAAAGATAAATCGAGTTTCCGTATCTGTACGTAAGACCGATGGTGAAAGAACGTAGCATGGTTTCCCCTTTTTTCACGATTCATTAAGCAGCAACGAATTCCAGGGTTTCAAACTGGACGAATGGACGAATTTTCGTCGAGACGCATCACATTCATTATCTCTCTGTAACGAAATTAATACGTGTTTTTTTTTTTTACTTCCAATCGCCCCGCTGTTCGTGTACCCCTGAATTTATTTGACGTTGCCCCTCGCCATGCACTATTAAAATCCATATGTAGTGTGAAGGTGTCAACGACTCAACACTTTCGATATATCGATTTTCTCTCTCCGTCATTTGCAGCTCACGTACGCTAGAGACATCTGCGAGTGTTTCGGCGAACGAGCGCGGAAACTCGCCAAGAGGAAGCGACGAGCGATCGAAAACAACAAGAAAAATACTGCACACGTAACCTAAAAAATAAAACTGAAACAATATTTAAAAAAAAAAAAGCCATGGACCCCGAAGGATTTAAAGGAGTGGCCCAAACAACCACGACTGACTTGGCATCGGACAACGAAAAAACACGAAAAATAAACAAAGAAAAATAAAAACGTACCGGCCACCATTGCATCTTTATTCATTCATTTACGTGTATAATCATATTGTTGTAAAAAAAATACGAAGAAAATACGAATAAAAAATAAACTCTGACACTATTTCATCGTTTGTTCATCATTTTGCACTTGGAATCCTTGGCTGGAGTTTGGGTTTACTTTCATTCGTTAAAAAGTTATCTGTTGATGTTAACGATTTTTTCCAACGTCTAGATAATTATCTACTCTTCGATTAAGTACTGTCAAATCAGAACGGAAATGACAAATTCAATTTTTAGATATCTATATAGTGATAATTAAGATTGTTTGAAATAGAAAAATGATTGAATAACGCTTTATTTTTCATTATGTAGATAGTTATCTACTTATCGTTAGGATTTTCATGAAATCGTAAGATAAATATCGATTGAAGTGTACGACATTTTTAGGACTTGCAGATGATTAGTTCATAGAAGATAGAATATTAGATAGTTATCTGATATTCGTAAAGACTTCTTCAAATCAATACTTAGCAATCTCCTCGTTATCAGATCTTTATCAAACCTACTAACAAGAATCCTCTAATATTTACATTGATCTCCGGACAAAGTTGGCCCTACAGCTTTCCCACCCCCACGAACTCTAAATTCCATACTAGCTTATAGAAGGTTACCGACCGACGGAAAGGAGTTATCGACTGATAATGAGAGGTTATCGACTACCAGTAATCGTGATAAAACCGATCGCCAATAAAACGTCACGGACTACCGGCAAAATATTACTGATCGTCGATAAAACGTTAGCGACTACAGGTAAAAACTTATCGACCGACGGTAAGTAAAATACCATAAAGCCTAAACAAAGCAAAAAGATAATTAGGTTAGAAAAAAGACATCTCAAAAATCCTCTTAAAAAACGCAACATAATCTACCTCTGGAAATATCAACAAAACAACAACAAAAATCTTCAAGTACAAAAAATCAATAAAATGAGAATAAAAAAGAATAGACATTGAACGTTTTGTTGAAAATGAAAATACGAAGACATAATTCGTGAAATATGACTTTACAGCAATACGCATGTTTATTATCCGAAAGTATACATCCTCGAGGTTTCCCCGTCTCAACGCGTCCACTCGAAACACAGTCGATCGGATTATGCATCGCGAAAGTGCGCAGCGGATAGAAAAAATAACTTATAGAAATCAATTCGGCGACAATTCCTTGCACTTATTCGTTCGATCTTTTTCACCAGCTTCATCTTATACCATCGTAAATGTACCTTCTCTCCTTCTGGGTTACGCAATTACGCACTTACACGCACACATATATATGGGGCATTCCACGCCACGTGGAAAAGTAAGATACCCCAAATTTTGGAAAATGATTAAATTTTAGAAAATTCTCGAAAGTATCGTGTAACAAAATTCGTAACGTTGACCAAAAAAAAAGGCGGATAGCATTTACGTTTATTGAGAACGTCTCACGTATATGGAGCATTGCTGAATTTATTTTTCAGAAAATCAAGTCCCACGAATTTTGGAAAATCACAAAAATCGCAGACGATCAACGCGTGTTTGATCATCTGAAAAAAAGTTCACGGAAGCGTATCATCGTGAAACAAAAATCGCAGTTATTGGAAAAAATACAGGCTTTTTTTGCGTCTCTTTGGAATTCGTACGGTTATTGAAAAAGAAATCGGGGCAATTTTTCATGCTACTTGGAATTCGTACTGTTAGTGAAAAAAAATAAAGATCTGGTTTTTTCCTTCAAATTCTCAAAGTATTGCGAAAAAAAAAAAACAAGACAAACTTTTTGCGTTTTTCAAAAATATTATTGAAATCGGTTTTAAACAAAAGAAGGCCATATTTGTCATTTTTTGGAATTCGTAAAGTTATAGAAAAAAAAAGAAAATGGTTGCATATTTTTGCACTTTTTGAGAGTTTCCCATAAACAAGCGTTCAACGTGATGCGTTCGTGACCGCACAGATACAACGCAGTGGCAGACGTAATGTGCAGCTGACCACGCGATTTTTTTCCTCTCATTTTTTCCAGCAGATTTATATTTTTCCATTTCAAATTTTTCCTCTCGACGCAATATCTCGTTCGATCCGTTCGGTAATTGGACTCGCGCGTAACTCAAGCCCTCGAGCTGTCTCTGGTCGCAAATGCGAAGCAAACGAGGAAATCAAGTAAATCAAATAAATAAATAAATACATCGCGATCGTCGAGTGACGTCTCGTGGATTTACCCGCCCTCCCTTTCCTCTCACTTAAACAAATACAAGATCGAATGAAAACCCCAAAAACAGAAAATACGAAACAAAACCAACAAAAAAAAAAGGAACAAACGTACAGAGGAAGTCTGGGGATATTTTTCGAAGCACTGCGCGATCTGCGAATCCCTCGAGTTTCTCGCTCTCCTTCCCCATCATTTTTTTGTTTTTTTGTTTTTTCTTCATTTTGTACAGTCTTCTGATATACGAGGATAACGGGGGCCGTGTTATCCGTTCAATAAATACAGTTGGAGAATTAAAGCGCGGGGACAATGTACAATGTTTTGTTTGTTTGGGTTTGTTTGTTTCCTCTTAGTCGACTTTTCGCCGCTCGTCCACCTCCGATTATTCGCAATTCCCATTGGAGGTGAAACGCAACTTGGACATTTGCCAAGTATCGACGAGAGGGCGCCCACGCGATTTATCGAAATTGTTCAACGCTAGTCGCTCTCAATTCCTTGTTCGCTCGTCTCGTTTCCCGTCAAAGGCTGATGCTTCACAGTAAAATGTATCATATGTGTATATATACATAAATACATACACACTCGCATATATGTATATGTAATGTCCCAAAAAGCGAGAATATTGCAGCTGCTGACAGTCCATTTCGCGATCATCAAGAATAACCAAACATAACCTCTCTAAAAGTCGTAAATGACGGTTTTGTATGTTCGGGAAATACGCAATTCGAAACTCGTCACACGAGGCAATATTTCACGTGTCAAAGCTGCTAATGCAACAACGAAGATATTTTCGTTGTCGTTTATGTATATTGAGAAAAGATCGTGCGGTCGATAACGACCGACCAAGTGAGAAGTGAGCGACTTCGATTCGAACGGGCTGAAAATATTTGCCGTTCAAACCTAACCCCCAATATTGTTTGGACGATTTCGCTTAGTGTTCGTTTGATCAGTTGGTCGTTAGTGCGAGCACGATCGTTCAGTAAAACCTAAACAAAGAGCGTTTATATTTACAGCTGTGATACGTGAAATATTGTCGCAAATCGAAGATTTTTCGAAGTTTCCAAAATGGCGTACATCTCGGAAACTATTAGACTATTGCACTGATTTACTGAGATCGTTTTTTTATTATTTCGGTTAATAGTCAGCTGACCTTGTCAGAATCGACTATATTATCGTTGGTTTTTTTGGAACTGCATATATGTGTGTGCGAGTACAGTGCTACAACGATTAACGCCTTTTTGAACATAGAGAACTTGTCGTTTCGAGAAAATCAGTTTTTTTTTCACATGTCACCCGATCACAAATTGATCGAGATATTCACGAGATATTTAAACAAAACAGCAGTTTCGAAATGACAAGCCCTGGATGACTATCGAGGCAAACCAGATGGATGACCTTGTATATATACACATATGCATACACGTTAAATTGTACGTACCTAAGTATGTACATACGGTATTCTACGTATAGTATCTTTCTCTATCATAGATACTGATATAATACAGAAGTGTGTGTATTTGTATCAAGGCCCGGTCGAAAAGAACAATTCAAAATTTGCCCCTTGAGTGATATCGGATATGCAAAAAAATCATTCGCCGATCTAAAATTGAGGTCTCCGATGTTTAGCCGGAAGACGTCGATTTTCCTCGCACTTGATTTACAGAAACCATATTTTTCCCTCACGATTGCGTAGTATCTTCTTCACAGCTTCAAAAATTAAAGCTGTTCCGTTTTTGAACTAAACATGTATTTTTCAGATGATTTTAATTCATCGGAAAGAGATCAAAAGTGGAAAGTGGATTAGTGGAATTTTTTGTCACGCTTCGAACTTCAGAGTCGAACTTGACGAATATTGGGTTCAAGGTAAATGAGAGGAAAAAATAAGTCGTCCAACGCCATCAATACGACTCGAAAAAGACAACCGTGATGTTCTCCTTTTATCTGCTCACTAATAAGACTCAAGAAGACAACGGGTGAACATTTTTTCATTTCGACGCAACCTCGGGTGTACGTACGTTGCGTAAAACCCGTTTTCGGAAAACGACGTTTCTTTAGTAAATACACCTAGCATTGACCTCGCTGAATTTCTTAGTTACTATTTTTCGTCCTAGTGGAAACTGGAATTCGTATTTAGAAACCCAAACGAATCCAAGCAAAGGGAAACTTTGGCTTTGTTTGGTTGAATTAAGTAATTAATTTCCTTAATAAATCCATCTCCTCAGAACTAGTGCTTCCTTCCATATTCCTGAATAAGATGAAAATCAGGATTCTCAGTTATTTCCTGAACGGCCAATATTTCGAAAAATGACCTTCAGCCCTTCATTTTCGAAAGTTAGTTGTAGCCCTTCGTTCTCAAACGTAACCTCCAGCCCTTCAGGAAAAGTGTTCCGTCTAGGGAAAAACTTTCGACGAATGTCCTTCAGAGTTTCAAAATTCAAATTTATCGATCGAATCACAGTTTTTTCACCGAAGTAGTAATCAAGACTCTCATCGAGAGCTACTTTTCACCAGGGAAAACGCGATTGCAACGAAAACGGGTTTTAGCTTGAACGCGAGTACAAACATGTGTATTGTGTAAATATGTACGGAAGTGTCAATGTATATTGTAGACGGAGCAGTGACTTACACGGCTTAAAAATACGGCTCTCGCTATAATTGTATTTCTTCTTCTTCTTCTTTTTTTTACATTTTCTTTTCCTTTTATTTTCTCCTCCTTTCCCATTGTCATCATCAATTATTGTAGTTTCGCCTCCGTAATAAAATAAAACAACGCCGGGAAAAACGAATTGTTGCCATCACGTGCAGGCAGACTTTTCGAACGGAAAAAAAAATGAAAAACGCAACTCGGGAATATCCGACGAAAACAATTACGAACAATTTTTTTGGTGAACTTTTGAGGGTGCTCTGATGATAGTTCCGGCTCGAGTAATCGAGTCAATTTTTCCAGCCAAAGAATAAGTTCGTAATTGTATCGGTCTAGAAATGATTCCCAGTTGGATTTCTCATTCTTGTCCGAATAAAGGACATTAATTAGCGACAACTCTTGAATTATCTAAATAATAACTAATACGACGAAGATAACGGCGCTTTTCAACAATAACAATGATAGTACGATAATAGCTAAACTCTCTTTCTCTCTCTCTCTCCCTCTCTGGTTAATCATCCAAGAGAAACAAGTAACAAAAAACGGAAGTGTTGAAACAATTTCTCGTTCAAACTCGAAATCACACGATTATTCGTTTCACACCTGTCTCCTCCGTCCCATCTCTCGAGATCCTCCGATAAATATGAATTGTAAATAAATAATGATAGCGATCGAAAAAAAAAAAACGATTCACGATGAAAAGGATCGTTTGATGAAGCGAAGAGAGAAAAAAAGAGGAATAAACGTTGTAGGAACGAAAAAGCATTCACAGACGGTCGAATCAATATGAATTGAATATTATCAACGTGAAAAATGAAATCTTGCCTCATCTAGCCACTGCACGTTTAGTCGAAAACAATATTCCATCTTTAAGAACTGTCGAACGTGTTTTTTTCTTCTTCGGAAGTCAAACATTTTCTTCCGCTTTCCGCAGTTGCGATAGTTCAACTATTCGACACCGTACAATCAGAGATTCGTATCTCGTTCGTGAAAAAAAAAACAAAATCCGACGAAAACACGTTTCGCAAAAGAAACCGTATATCGACTCGAAGCACGTCGCGAAAAAATCGTGAAAATTACGAAAAGTCACGTGACCAGCACTCATGACAATTTCATCGATCAACGGCGAATTTGTTTGTACTTTTTGTCACCGCGAGATCGCGGCTCGAATTGCAAAATTTCTTCGTATAATTTGACAAAGAAGGAGTCCGATGACCATGGAGATAATTGATGGATACATGTTGAACTAAAATAACGCATTTTTGTAATGGATCCGAGAGATGGTCAGAAAGACAGGAAGAAAGAGCTTTCGGGAACGATTCTGTATTTTCCACTGGAGATCCATTCGGTTCGTGCGCTCTTCCTATCTGTTTCGTCTTTATTATCGACGAGTCACAACCGAGTGGCCAAACGATGGCGGAGACATTTTTTGTCATCCTTCGTTCTTCATTTTTGTTGTTGTTTTGTTTGTTTGTTTGTTTGTTAATTTTGTCTTCAGGTTTCTCTTACCTAGTAGTCTAGAAGGATAGGGATTGCTGCTATGCTGCGGGATCGGCTAAGGGTGGTCATTTTTTACTTTTCTTCGTAGGATTCTTCTGAGGCGTCGATGGCCTCGCAGCTTGCGCAACCGTCATACCCCCGTACTGATATTTCGCCTTTTTCTCCGATGGCTTCAATATCTGCGGGAAAACGTACGTTTTCGTTGATGACGTTTTCTTCCAGACCTATTATACACGAGTAACTTTCGTCTGCGGCGATGACAAAGCTATTGTCGGAATACTTTTCAAGCCCTTGAGAAATGATTTTTTCGAGGCTGAATTACGTTGTTCTGAATTTATTGGCGAATTTCTGAGCAACGATTTGATTTGTTTTGGAGTTTTATAAATTAAGGCAATCCTGTGGCAATTGGAAATTCGCCGGAATTTTCGGCAACTTACTTTTACGAATGTCGGACGAGATTTTCTCGAAATCGTAAGCAATTACTGACTAGTAAGTACCCACGGATTCCCTGAGATTCGCGATAGAATCGAACGATCAAGATGACGAAATGTGAGTTTTCAATCTGGTTATACGGCTCTTTTCTCCTTTGAGTCGTCACATTAGCAAAACTTGTTATTTTACATCATTTCCATCGCGTCGTCCACATGGTCATACGATATACGTTTTCATTGATTTATTCAAATTTGACTAGACGGCAGCTGTTCGTCTATCAATCTTAAGGCTAGAAATCCCTTTAGAATTTTCAAAAAATCGTTTTTTTACATATTTCGAAAGTATAATACCCAGAGAATATACTGACCAAAGGAAAACCCGAAATAATGAATATTTGCGGAGTTATCGCATATAGTGTAGAGCGGAACGACAGCGCGACAGAGCGACAGACAGAAACTTTAAAAGCGATTATCTCAAAACTACATTTTCAAAAACTGCTCGTGTGGTAGCTCCAAAAGTTATCGACCGATTTCGATGAAATTTTGGGAGATTACACTCAGTAATATTATCGGCAGGATATACCTGAATTTTGAAAGGTAGCGTGTAAATAAATACCTTTTTAGGGGTCAAGTATGTCGAAAAAATGGTCGAAAATTCGAACGTTAGAGTAAA
>JAPYZJ010003999.1:0-15691 GCA_030522765.1 Ophioninae sp. B BG-2022a | reverse complement strand
TATTTAACCTCCTGAGTGAATCTGTAGTATATTTACAACATAGAAAGAAATTTTCTATTTTTTCAGAACATTTTATAACCTATTTAGTCGATGCTGATAATTTTTATTTAAATTCCTGAAAAAAATAGTTGTGGTTCTCAGGAGGATAAGCAGGATTGGTTACGCGAGAGCGAAAATACCGACAAGCCCTCTCGTCGATCAATTCGTTTCAAGTAGTAACAGCCCGATGAAGTCGGACCAACACCAGACGGCAGTAGTGGCAACCGGAATCTAACGATACGATCAACCGATCCTTCTTTTTGAATTCAACTTTCGATTGAATAACTTCGATTCATTTGACGATCAGTCGAACGAGAATTTCTCTTATCTAATTATTATTATTATTATTATCGTACAGTAAGGATATTTCGTCCTGGATAGTTATTTCATATAGTTTTTCTTATCTAATAATAATCATTGTCTTATTGGCAAAAATATTTGACCTTGAGTCGATTTTGCGTATTATTATAACTTATAATTCCGTTATAATTGTCGTGCAATTTATACAGACGAAAATAATGTTTTTTTTTTTTGCATTTTTATTGAGTGTTGCGAATATATACAAAGGATGGAGAACCTAAATAGCTATTACAGCTTATAACTAAATAAACAAAGATTGTTATAATAGTAATAACGTGTTGTTAATATTAATTTAAATAATAACATAATATAATAAATCGCGATGTCTTGCGACCGCTGAAAAATTAATTAACGATCGATCGTCGTCCGTACACGTTTTTTCGCTGTCAGGCGTTCCATTTCTTTTCTTTTTCTTTTTTTTTTTGTTCTCCCTTTATTCAGTACAGAATAACACGGATGAGAACTCGTCGACTGGTTCCCCGTTCATCCGTGAAATTTCAACGAAAGCCCCGAACGACCGATATATCGCTTCGAAAAAGAAAATAGAAACCAATGATATAGAGCAAAAAAGGAAGAGGGGGGGGGGGGGGGGGGGGGGGGGGGCGGTTCGATGACACGACTGGACTCGAGAAAAAAAATGCGGAAAAATCAACGTTATCGGTTGGAGGGGCATTTTTGTCAACTCGGCGTTCAAAACTCTCCGGTAAACACAGGATGGGATAAAATATCAAGCGCCACGACGAACGATCACCGTATGTGTTTCACTTAAAAAAAAAAAGATCCGTTAAAAAAAAATTCATTCAAGGCAGACATCACTTGCTTCATCCTTTCGCTCGTTCTCTCTCTCTCTCTCTCTCTCGAGATAAAGTTTCGTTATATAAATTGTCCAAATTATTGCTTGTAAAATATCATCGATCGTTTTCTTCATCCACGCTACGAACGACATGGTTTTCCTATATTTCACGAAAGAAAAATCAATCTCGCCCAAATTCGTGACGTCGCTCATTAACTCAACCTCGATAATCGCCGTACGATCTATTTCACTGTCTTCGTTTTTTTTTCTTTCATCTATCGATTCTCCCATTTCGAATTTTTTGGCCCGCCAATTCGTAACAAATTTTCGGGCGATTTGATAAACGCACGATTGTCGCGAGCTTTCTCATCGGCTAACGATTCCCCATGGAAATTAAATACGTATTTCCGAGATTTTTTCAAAAAGCGTATCGTGATTATTACAGATATGCGAAAGATTTGCATTTTTCTCTCGTTACACTTTTCCACTAAGTGTAAATAATTCGTGAATTTATATACGCATAGATGTATTCAAAAATAATTCTAAACTCAATTGAAATGAAGAAATTCGTTTTTTTTTCCATGGGAAATAATACTTATCGAATCTCGACGAATTTTTAAAAAATACTTGATCCTTGTCGACAATCGACGCGTTATATCTTATTAAACATCCGATTATCCGTATTTTCAAATCTCGTCTTTGCACCTTTTTTTTTTGTTTTGTTTCGCTTTCTCTCTCACGATCTCTCAACCTCAATCTCACAATAATTATACCCTCTGCCA
The DNA here is from genome assembly GCA_030522765.1 of Ophioninae sp. B BG-2022a. NCBI lineage: Eukaryota > Metazoa > Arthropoda > Insecta > Hymenoptera > Ichneumonidae > Ophioninae sp. B BG-2022a. The sequence goes on along the minus strand of JAPYZJ010003999.1, from coordinate 13,717 downwards.
CCAGAAAAATAGAATTCTTAAAACTTAAACTCAGTTCGCGTTCGCTATATACCTCGTGTCCGCATACATCTTGCGCCGTTTAAGTTTCGTCGATTTGCCAGGCACTTACACGCATCATTACATATATATATATATACATATATATATATATATTATAATGGTCACTCGAGCACGCAAAACGAGCCCTCTCACACACACATACACGATCCCATAATTCCCTATCGTTTCTCGATATTTCGAAATTTATTCTTTTTTCTTATATTTCCGACAAAAAAAAATCGACGTACGTATTCAGAAGGTAGACAACGTTGGTCACACTTGAGAAAGAAAAAAGTTCGTATACGAATAAAAATTGACGCACACCCTTCTCTGGCTCTCATGCACACACATGCACATATATATATATATATATATATATATATATATATATTAATATATACATATATGTCTCGGGGTCCTGGCAAATCGCGTGAATAACAATTGATTATCAAGCGACTGCTGTAATTCGATTTTTGCTTTTTAGTTCGATATACATATATTTATATATATTTATATATATATATATAGATATATCAAAAATATCCTTAGTAAAATAGAGCATTTATATGTATAATGTGTACCAGTCAAGTACCTTTCTATTTTATTCGATTAACTACATACACACTTATATGTATATACACACATATATATGTATATATATATACATGTGTAAAACACACACACATATGCGGATATAATGTACGTTATATACGAATATATGTGTATATACATGCATATTAATCCACGGTTCGCGACTTGCCGAAAAACGAGTCGTTTTTTTTTTGCTCCGACACCCCATCAGGATGGGATCGAGTTTTCAACAAGTTTCCTACGTATATACGAGGCTTCATTAGCGACCAAACGCGTTTTCGTTTTTTCCTGCTTTTCGACTCTCTCGACCTTCTCCACCATTTTTCACAAATATTCTCGTTCCTTATCAACGATTCTCACTGAATCTCGACGATACCGTTCGCTTCGTCGCATTCTCGTCTCACGTGAGCAAATTTAAGAAAAACGACAAAGGAGTAGGAAAAAACAAAAAAAAGTTAAAGATACATCTGATGGGCTTCGGATGCCTCTCGTTAACCACGTGTACACTCTAGTCGACGACCACGCGCTTCCGTGTGTATGTATCGTGTATGCGTTTTCTCATTTTTATCTCTTATCACCGAGAAAACCTGTAAAGCTGAATTCTCATGTACGTCAAACATCATCAAATCTCCAAGTCGCGTACGCGACGCACTTTTTTTTCGATAATCACTTTTTTTCATTTCTCGCAAATTCCTTAAGTCCTATCTCGTATGAGTTTAGGTTCTGTTTTGCATATTTTTTTTACTTTTCGCTTATAGATAAACCAACTCGACTGTGCTCCCGTATATAAATTATGGTACTGGACTATTTACACTCTCATACTCGTATCACCCGCCAGTCGATTATTTTCGAACTCGCTTCTATCGATTTTTTAATCCATTATCGATTCGCTTGGTCAGAACGTCTGCCCGTTATCTCCCGAATTCTCAATTTTTTCCATGCGTGTGTAAACGATTTTTTTGTTGTTTTGCGAACCACTTTTAACAAATATACGTTTGTGAAAAAGTGTTACAATGTTTAGAGCTTTCTCTTCAATGATTCGGTAGTTTTCGATCGATACGTTACTTCGACTCGTTCTGTATCGTGGTAAAAATTTTTTTTACAAGCGTTTTCCTAAAAATCTCGCGATTCTTCGTAACCAATGGACTGCATCTTGATCAGCATCACTTGATACGCTTTTTTTTTTCTCTACACTCCTTCGCTCTTTACATGATTTTTTTTTTCGTTCCCATTAGACGGTATATAAAACGTGGGAGTCTTTTCATTCACGTCGGAAAAAAAAACGCGGCAATTAATTAATTACAATCCGTTCTCGTTTATCTAAAGATATTATGATCGATATATGTACAGTGTGATTATGTCGTAACCGTAACGCAATAAATAAGCTCAACGCGTCTTTTTTTTTTTCAATTCTCCTAATACTAAAATTACTCGTTTATTCGTGCCCTAAGTTATTCTCTTCGCGTTTACCGTGGGTAAAATCTGCGTACGTGGTCGTGGGTATATATAAATACAAATATAGTTTTCATCTTTCATCCCCTTTCTTGTTCCTGTCACGCGTATCTTTCCCTAAGTGTTTTTTTTTTCCTTCCTTTCTATTTACAGTCCAACAAGCATCGATCTTTGCAATTTTTGGGCGTATTTTTGTTTTTCTCAACTCGGTCACGCCAACAGGTCCCGCGAGAGCATAAAACTTTTAACGCAAATAATAAAACGAAAAATCACGTCGTGCTGGCAAACGAATTTTTTTCATGTCCCGTATTCATTGAGTGCCGTGTGTATGTGTGTGTATATATATATACATATAAAGTAAAATAGGAAGCGAGCAAATTAAAAATATTGCAAGTTTGCGTCGGTAAAAAGGGTCAAATTATCGAAAAACCGATTTCGGGATGACTCTGTAGAGAAAGAAAAAAAAAAGTACAAAAGAAGAAAAAAAAATAGGAGTTGAAGATTTGGTCGCTCGCGAACAGTTCGATACGAATGCATTGTGGTGAATCGTTATTAATGCGTCAAAAGCAAAAAAAAAAAAAAAAAAGACGTGTTTTGAGTGACTGACATGATTCCTCCGTGAACGACGTTCCCTAGTGATAGTGATGATAATCAATAATGATAGTAATATGTATAATCGTCATAGCTCACTTTCATAATCGTATCGTGTGGGCTATCGAAAATTAACGCTTTCCTATGGGTCTCTCTTTCCCTCTCAACCTCACTTAATCAATTGCGACGATTAGGCACTTTGTTTCCTTTTTTTTTGTTTTGTTTTTTGTTTTGTTCAAACTTTTCTCGGTAGGCGTACCCGCACACACCGTTTGATTTCGACGAGGCACGATTGGCATAATCGTCGAGATTCGAACGCGACCCGTGCATCGAAAAAAACGCGAGTCCGATGAGGAAGCCCGTTCGACCACGCGCGGGTCTCTCGTCCTCGCAGCGATCTTTTTGTTTCCTTCAATTTTTTTTTTGTTTTTTTTTTTTGTTGAGCTCAGCCTTGAGAACGGCTCAACATTTCCACAGTCGTTAATGCGCGTATTTTCCTCGCTTTTGTTTTTTCTCCGTTATTTAGCTCCGCAGGCTGGCCACCTCCTCCTCCCGCCCCGTTATTTGTCCTTGGAGCTGTGAAGCAATGGCAAAATGCTTACACCGTTGTGGCGAGTGTTTGGGCAACGTGGGATCGTCGCGATAATTAATATTAACGATGATAATAATATTAATAATAATAAGTATAATAAAAGTTTTTTTTTATCGTATCTCCTCGTCGTTTCGAAACGAGACACACTGAATATTCGTCGAGGCGCCGAGCAGGAGAGGCTTCGTTGAAAAAAAAAAAATGATCGATGCGACGAGGAGGAGATGCCTTCGTCAAACCGCAATCTCATCGGCGATCCTACCATCCTCGGAATCCCCCTGTCACTTGTCCAAAGGCCTCGAGACCGTTTGCTGTATGACCGTTAGGGATTTTGGAATTTTTGGCAATATTGGAATTGGATTCGGTGGTTTGGTCGTAACCTGAATCGACTTGGGCAAATTCAGGGTATTTATGAGATTTTGCGTTGGTGTATTCTCGTTGGCGAGCGAACGTACGTCGCATATCAGAGGCTCGAAGTCTCCGCGAGTTTGACGATTCAGCATCTCCTGTTGCATTCTCAGGTGTTTCTGAAATTGCGTTTGTGCTGCCATTTGTGCCTTTTGATACTGCAACGCGAGGGCCGCGTTTGGCTTTGCGGTCGAGCCAGCGTTTGGATTCGGCGACGAGCCACCCGAATTCGGACTCGACGATTGCTTCTGTTCGCTCAGCATTTGTTTCTGCTTTTTCAAATTTTGCAAGCGTCGAAATTCCGCTTCGCTCAATTGAAAGACTTTGCCGCCCGAGGTAACGGGGATCTTGTTGCCGGTGATTTGATGCCCGGGTTCTTTGCGTTTACCGAGATTCGCCGCTCCGTTCGTCGAGCTACTACCGGACGGTAAGCTCAGCCGTTGCAAACTCGGCGGTGGTTTCTTTATTATCGAGACTCCGGATGTGAGCTTGAGAACGCGCGGAGGTGCATGCTTGAGCGTTTGTTGCGTCGCGACGTTGCTGTTCGTTGGCGTATTCGTTGGCGTTGTATTCCCGCCAGTGCCGCTCGTTGAACTCGTCCTCGTCGCGTTTGAATTCAGCAACGAGGTACTCGTTCCCGGCAACGAAAGTCTGTCTCTCTCCATGACGTAACCGCCGCTCAAGCGTCTCGAGCTGTTGTACTCGGAAGCTATAGGTTCCATAATCGGCTCGTCCATTTTTTCCGGACCCTCGTACGATATCAAACGATTTTGGACCGAAGTCGAATAATTAATCGCGTTGCGAGATGCGTTCGGTGCCAAGACGAGATCACCAGATCTGTAATATTTCTCGAGAAGTATCAAGTGTCGTAGAAACGAGCTTTGATTTCCGTAAGGCCTCTGCAATTCCTGCCAGAGAAGCTTCGTGTCACGATCGTACTGTATCATCGTTGCGCACTTTTCCCAACCTTGAGGCGTAACTTCGCGCACGTTTGCGAACTCGACGTTGGCGTGAAGATTCATTTCTTCCTCACCGGGGAACAGAGTTCGCACGCTTATCGAAGGATTCGCCCCGAGTCTCTGTACAACGGGCGTAATGTCGTTACTCACGCGGGGCCTCTTGGGCAACCTCGTCAACGTGACCTCCTTGTCCATCGCGAGTATCTCGACGACGTCACTGCTGCCGCGTTGATCGGGCGAGATCGATGGCTCGCTCGTGTAAACCAATTGTTCCAGGGCTTTTCGTTTCTTCAACTTTTCCACTGTACTCTCGAGATCCATCAACTGCGAGTCACGAGTGACCCCTTCCTCGCTCGGCGTCATCGTTGCCCCACGATTATCATTTTCCGTCTCCGAATTACCGCTCTCCGAATTTTTCGGCATTGGCTCGGGCGTTGACTTCTCCGACGCGGAATTTATATTCGTACCGTCCGGAGATTTCGACATTATCGTACTTTTCGTCGTACCGCATTTTGCCTTTTTCCGCTTGTCCTTCGAGGTACTCGCCGTCGCGTCCTCCTCCTCCGCCTCGAATACCTCGATGTCGTGGCAATGCAAGATTCTGCGAAAAGAGAATGCCCTCTATACACGAACCGTACCCCGCATTTTCGTCGATCGGTTGACGACGTATCGTCACTGATCAAACTCACCTGATACGATAAGTCTTGCAAAACGTTTTGTGACTCGAATTCATGTTCTCGGTGTACTTGTATTTGAGCTGAAGTTGGGTGAAGTATCGGCAGAGTTTGCAAACGAAAGTTCCTGCCACGAGGTGCACGGGTATACCCTGACGGCCCAAACGCTGATTCAACTCTTCCGTCTCCGAGGCCGCGAGAGGATGCGTGTGATTTTTCGCCAAACGACGTTTGCACAACGCGCACGTCAAGAACGGCTCGATCTTCGAGTAATGATCGACGCAAAACGACATCGAGGTGTGCTGACTCGATTCCCAATTTATGTCCACCTTGATTCATATTTTTCATTGGTCATTGGCCACTGTGGCTGATTACTTTCGTAAAATAATTTTTTTTTTTGAGAGAGAAAGCCCGAAACGAGCTTTCTTAGTGTTACGAAAGTTACGCTCGAGAAGCCGAAAAGTGATATACCTGATGTTGCACGACAGCTTTGACTTTGAGTAGCCAACGTCGTTTGATGTGATGCCTCGCCGGTTCCCGACAGTCACGAGCCAAGCATTTCGAAACCATCAGCTGACGATGCTGGCGTTGCGGTTTCGACTGCATATTCGTAGGGCTCGTATTCGCCTGCGATTAACATCGGGAAAAATTAAAGATCAAAGTACTTACGAAAACAGTGAATCAACGTACGGTCAAACCGGAGAAACGTTGCCCAAAAATTGATGGTTCATCCTCAAAACGTCTGCTCGATTAAACCCGAACGATAATGAAAGATTGACGCTGATATCGTGCTCGTTCGACGTAAAATTCGAAGAAAACGCACTTATCGTGAAAACACGGGAAAACGGATATTCGGAGTCTCACCCTTCGGTCGACGTGACGATAGCAAGCGTCGCAGAGACAGGAATCCTTGTTGAGATGCTTCTCGACGCTTAGGATCTTTTGTCGCCTCTCGTCCGATTTCATTTGTGCGAGATGCATCGGAGTGTCGAGTGATCCAAATTTGCCGAAACAATAGCAACATACATCGGCGCACAGGCGACCCGGATGAATCGAAAAGGATGACGATTTTTCGGGAATGACGAGAGATTGACGATCCTTGGGCGGTGCTTCCTCGTTGTCCTCGTCTGCGATCACAAAGTCCTTCGATCAAAAGTTGTCACCCAATCGTGTCGATTCTGTCTCTAACGGTGGATCGCACGTTTTTTTTCGGACGGACCATTGGATCAGCGTGCAAGGATTGGGAGTGAAAGGAAGAAAAAAAATTGTCGAGGTTGCGTGCCTGGGTAACAAAAACAAAAAAAAAAAAAAGAAAGGGGCGATGCGAAGGAATCGTTATTTTTGAACATGCGGGTCGTGTGAGGTCTTTTATCTTTTTCATTCGTTTCTTCGAAATGAAAATCATGAAATGAAAATTTGAAAAAAAAAAAGGATATGTTTTTTAATGAATGAAAACGTCAAGCGAGTTAGCGAGGAAGGGGGATACGATTAATATTGTAGTTATGCCCGCAACCAGGATTACCGCAAGAGTGTCTGTGGTTAGTAGAGAACTTTCGGTTCGCACCAGAGCTGCTATCTCCCAAACCACTGGTCCCAAACTGTGAACAGAAAAACAACGTAGCTACGTTTATTCAAATGTTTCACTGTACGAGTTTGAAAAAGTTGGAAAAAATCGTTCGTTATTCCTACGTGTATTTTCGAGAAGAGCAAAGTCATCGAGAACCGATCGAAAAATAGGGGAAAGTGTATAATAGAGCGATTAAAGACTCACCTCCTTCTGAATGGTATAAAACTCGGGCGAATCACCGTCGCCGTCGCCGCGTCCCTGTTTCAGTACCATTTTGAGAGGTGACCTCGATCTCTTCTTGTCCTTGTCCTTCTGCACTCGTATGACCGTCTTTAGTGTCCCGGTGTACTGTTCCTTCCTAGCTTTTTGGTGATTCAGTCGTTCGGCGGCTTTTTCGAGAGATTCGAGTCCGAGGAGACGCAGAATCGATTCTTTCTTCGCCTTGTCTTCCGGTGTTTCGTCGATTTTCGAGCCGCTCAGAGCGAGACTGCTCGACGATTCGCCCGAAGTTGACGCCTCGTCCGAGTCTTTCTGCGGGGTTTCCGGGGTCTTGGTGATTTTCGACTCGACATCGGAGACCCCGTCGCCGTTCTCGTTCTCCTTAAGATCGTCCCTTTCAGCGTTACGATGAGACGCTCTTTCGTTGCACACGGATTTACTCTTGACGTTTTCGATGTCGTTTTCGGACTTGCTTCGATTGCTCTCCGCGCAGTCTTCCGGTTTTTCCAAGGGTGCTCTTCCGCCTTCCGAAAATCCTCGAAGATTGTCATTTCCACCGAGTACTTCGTCGTACTTGTCGACGAGCGAACGATTGTTTTCGTTTATCGTCGCCACTTCGTTGTCCAACAAGGTTTCCTCTTTGTTCTGTTGATCCGACTTTCTCACGTCCTTACGGCTGCGCTTGTTCTTCAGATTATTCTGCGACGAGCCGGTCTCCTCCTTGCGTCTCTTGACTTCGCGGCTGCGTCGCGTACGCGCCGGCAATTCCGGCCCTTCCGTTTTAATCGTCGATTCACCGTTCTCCGGATTTTCCGGCTGTCCGATCTCTTCAGGGATTCGCTCCTCCGACGAAAAGTCCTGCGTCTCGTCCTGTTCTTGAGGCGCTTCGACCTCGAGTTTCAAGGTCGCTGGTTCCGCGGCGACGGTATCGTTTCCGCTGCTGCGGCTCGTTGGCTTCGGCTCGGTTTTTTTCAACTTGTCCCGAGCTCTCAGAACGCGTCGATTCTCCGATTCGGCCGCGATCTTTTGCTCCTCGGAATTCTTTTCGTTTCTCGATCGTGGCGCGGTCTCATGATCGCAATCGGTAATCTCCTTGCTCGGATTTTTGTTATCCGCGTCTTGACTTTTGTGCGTTTTTGCGGTGTCGTCGACGCGAGGTTCGGTATCCGCTTGTTCGATCCCATCGCTCGACGACGGATCGTTCTTTTCTTCGTTAACGGAGGCTTCACGGCGCATTTCCATTTCTTCCCCGATCGAACGTTCATCCCTCTTCTCCTCGATGGTATTTTCTGAAATCGAGGATTCGTTCTGGGTGCTCTTCGAGACGAGTCCGTTTCTCTCGAGCGAGCTCGCGCTTGGAGATTCGCTCACGAGTCTCTCGACTTCTTTCGAGATACTCTCGAGGGTCTCGGAATCCTCGGGCTGCGTCGAGCAACCGTTCGAATCGTCTCTCTTCCCGTCTGGCTTCTTCTCCTCAACAGGAACCGAAGAGGATTCTTCGAGTTTCTCAACGATCGGTTTTCCCGAGGTTTCAACGTTATCGTTTGCGATCGATGGCTCGTACGTTTCCTCGAGTCTCGGAAGTTCCTCTTCCGTTGCTTCGGTGATCGATTCATCATCGTTCGTCGAATCGTTAGTTTTTTCTCGATGAGCGTCGTTCGCGACGGATTCATCGCCGTCGAGATCCGTCGTGCCTCCACCGGTCTTGTTGCGTGGTGATTTTCGCGTCACGTTGGATTTTTTCGAACGATCGCTCGCGTTCTCTCCGTCGTTGTCGTCATCGATGCGGACACCGTCATCGGGAATCGGTTGACGAGTATCGTCCGCCGGAGCCTCGTCGACGGTCAGCGCTCCATCGGAATCTTCACTGATTCCGTTCGTTTCCTCGGTATCGTTGATATCCTGTTGATCGATGCGCTGCCGTCGCTGCTCGTCGTGTTGTTCCTCGAGTCCGGGCGTTTCGCCGCTCGCCGACTCGCCTTTGTGCGTCTCGGCAGGCTCGATCTCACCCATGACTAGCTTCTCAATCTCTTTGGCAGTATCGGCTACTTTAGGCACTGAATTGTCGGAACTGTTGGACGCTGCGACTTCGGAAACGTTCGGTTTGTCATCCGCGTCGACAACGGTCTCGTCGAATCCGAGCTTCTGCGACTCGGCGCTCAACGGCGCAACGATTTCCTCGATTTTCGGAACCTCGAAGTTCTTGCCGCGCACGAGACTCTTTTCGGGACCGAATATTTTACTTTCGATTGATTTGGCGATCGTTAGCTTGATGTTCTCGATCATCTGATCGATCTGAGACTTGGAGGAGTTGTCACTTTTTTCATTGCTGTAAAACGAGCTCATAGTTTTCTTCACGTCTATGTTGAGACTGCTGCGACGCGATTTCGGTGATTTGTTTTCCATTATTTTCGTCAAATTGTCCTTTCTCAATTGATCGAGACTTCCGCTTTTGCGCGGCTCCAATTGACCGGCCAAACCTATACCTGCTCTTGGCGCGAGCGGCCTCAATTCCTCGTTCTCCGTATCCTCGACTTTTATCTCGATCTCGGTACTCTTGGCTTTTGTCTTGGAGCGCAAAATTGGACCGACCTCACCGGATATCCGATCGATTCTCTCGCTGTTATTGTTATTCTCGTGTTCGATACCGGTCTCGATCGCAAAATCGTCGGACGAGTCGAGCTTGATCAGCGAGGCGTCCCCTTTGCCGGATGCTACGCCGACGATGCGACCGTCGTTACCGCTCGTTTCGGAAAAGGACGATTCCGCGTCCAAAGTAACGTCCGACGTGACTTCGACGATCTTTTCACCAGGTTCCGTCATCGTCGTCGGCGTCGTTGTCGTCGCCGTCTGCTCGTCCATATTCAAGCAACGTCGCTTCTTGCTCGATTCCGAAGGATCCAGTGATATTCCGGAATCACTCAACTGTCGCAATTTGCCATTGCGCAAGCTTCGCTGAGCGAACGAATTGCTCGTACGATTTCTCAACTGTATGGACGTGTGAGAATCTTGCTGTGGCGTTTGGGGACGATCGTCCTCGGAAATCGATCTCGTCTCTTCGGTATCGACGATCTCCTTCTTTATCTCGATATCGCTGAAGAGTTTATCGTCTATCAGCATCTTTCGACTTCTCGTAACTTTGCCGCCGACGACTTGACAATCCTCGTTCTCACCGTCGCTCAACATCGATGCGACGACTTCCTCGATCGTAAGATCGACCGAGCTATTGGTCGTTTGGTTTCTCTTGGGATTTTTCGTTTCGGGCGATGTCGTGTTGCTGCCACCCGAACTGCTGTTGCTTCTGGAATTACCGCTAGCCTTGGTATCGCGTTCCTTGCTGGCCGTTCTCTTCGCACTTGTCGCGCTTTTAAACGTCTTCAAAGCTTTCGTCGGCGTATCCGGTGACTCGAGCTTCAATTTTCGAGTTGTTTTCGGACTGCTTTTCGAGCTTGAGGAGATACCCTCGTGAATCGACTCGCACGCGGTACTCTCGGACTTTTTCACCCGTCCGTTGTTTCTTTTGACGGTTGTCTCGTTCTCGGTTCCTTCCCCTTGATCTACCCCTTCACCGGCGTCGTCGTTGTCCTCGTCGTCGTCGTCTTCGTCCTCCTCCTCCTCCTCCTCTTCCTCCTCTCCTTCCTCCTCCTCCTCCTCCACCTCGTCGTCCTTGTCGTCGTCCACCTCGCCGTCGTCGACGTTGTCCTCAACACCGCGATTACCGATCCTCGTTGACTCGTGTTCAACCTCCACGGTACGCTTCAATTTTCTCAGTTTCACCCCCTTCTTCGCATCCACCGTTATCCTCCTCAAATTCTTTATCGGTACCTTCTTCGTCGCTTTAACGCTGATCAAGTTTGTTTTGGCGTTTCTCAACTTTTGCTTCCGCCTGAGAGTTCTGAGTACTTTCTTGTGAGGCAGCGACGCCTCCAATTTCGTCGACAACTGACTACCGCCGGCTACAACTTCTAGTATGTCGCGCGCCAACTGCTGCTGTTTACTCTTAGTCTGGGACCTTTTACGATTGCTCTGCGCCGCCGGCAGGACACACTCATTGTTCGCCCTCTGCTTTGATTTCGAAGGCGCTAAGGGTCTTTTCTCCCTGGATGCCATCTCACTTCAACCCACATTGGGCTCCTGAAAACGGAATTCCATAATTTTCTTGTTTGATTTTCTCTTGGGGGGTATCCGGCGCGTCGGCGAGCTGAAAAATCACACAATCTGTGGGTACGAGTGCAAGCTTTGCGGTATCGCTGCGCGACGAAAGGAGGCTCGGAGCGAGGTTGCCCAGGCGGAGAGAGAAAAAGAGATACCGAGGCTGCAAGGGCGCCAGGAAAGATTTGTACGCTCCCGGACAGAGCTTGCCCGAAGTAGTTCCAACGAAAGATGCAATATTTACTTCACTCTACGCTACTCTGTACTCCGGAAACGTTCAACCGTTTCGATTAATGAGAAGAAAAATATATATTCTAATGCGCACAAAGAATTTAATTTCTCATGATACGGTAGACTACTCCAGTGATCTAGATCACATTTAATCGAGGTCAGATTAAGAGTACTACATGTACGGAAAATATACACGTACGTATGTATCGTATACAAAAGCGCTAGTTCTCGAATTACAACCCTCTGTCTCCTTTACTGGGAGACAGAGTGGAAAGAAGAGGGGTGAATTACGGTCGAGCAAGCGTCACTCGCGAGTAAAAAGGGGTAGCAAACCTTTCTCGTTTTATTTTCCTTCCGTTTCTTTTCCTATTGTTTATTTTTTATTTGTTGCCACTTTTATTCTTTGCTTAGCGTATACGAAGGAGCTACGTGACAAGATCGGGCGATAACGGAGAATCGCGCGTACCAAACGCTCGTGACGAAAACGTTAAAACCGCGGAGAACGCAAAGCAGCATAGGCAACCAGTGGGACGATAAAACGAGAGAGCCTCCATTCCCGTGAGTATCGCTCGAAAGGGAGGAAACGGAGACGAGAGGAACAAAGATCTACGGTAACGCGCAAAGTGAACGAGAGAGAGAGAGAAAAAGACAGAGAACGAGAGGGAGGGAGCAGAGTGAGTGAGCGAGTGAGAGAGAGAGGGAGAGGAAGAGAGGGACGGAGACAGAGACACCTAGGGCTATAGAGAAGGAACGAGCCCGAAAGAGAAAGAAGCAGAGAGAGAGAGAGAGAGAGAGACCGTACGAACGTGGGAGAGAGAGAGAGAAAAGGCGAGAAAGAGAGCGAGAGAGTGGATAATCCTGAGTGATGAAACCTATATTGAGTCAGGCCCAGGTTACGCCGCTCGAAAACGAGGAGAGAAAATTTCTAAGGCCCACCCGAGTGCTCGTGGCAGCCTGCAAAAATGTACAGGCTAAATTGGGGTTGTCCCGGCCCTGAATCGACTCGCGAGACTTTGAAAAAAATTACGTGACAAAACTTTGCATCGCGACGTATACACAGACGTGTTACACCGTGAGCCACTCAGGTTCTGTAGCCGCCCGTCGTCCAAAAGAGAAAGAGGGAGAAACACACTTACACACACAGAAGGAGAGAGAGAGAGAGAGGAGAAAAAGGCTTCCTCATATTTCGAGCGATATTTCACTCGTAAAGTGACGTACGCGCGAAATTCACGTCTCGTAGGTGAGAGAAAAGCTCGACGTAAGTAAGAGGGTGTAAATCGGAGGGTTGACGGGGCGCCAAGAACGGATAATCGCGATCGAAAAGAATGAGGGGAAAAAGAAAAATCGCCACGAATAAACAAAAGGTCGAGACGGTGTCCGCGGAGGAGAGAGAGAGGGGACCCCGAACTTCGAAGACTTATTTCGAGTACTCGGACTAAATCCCGAGCTCTCGTTTCGATCGTACGACTTTCTACACTCGTCGTACTTACCTCTGAGGCCGAAAATCCTCCCGGAATCGCGACGTTTTCACGTAAAAAATCGGGAATAATATCCCCGTGAAAAACACAGTACCGTTGCACAGGGTGTCTATGCGCCGTTTCACTGTTTTCACACTATCGCCATCTGACGGACGTTGACACTACCTTTCACCGTGTGTTCCCGTGTATAATCCGTTCGTCGTAAATCTCCGCAGCTCCCGTTACTATTGTTATTGTTTTTGTGTCGTCGATTTGTTATTATTATTCGGGAAATTTAAGCGAGCTTCGAACGGCCTCGGCTATTTTTCGTCATTCGTGACGAATTTTTCCACGTTAACGACGTACGATTCGCGTACGACGACGCGTCGCCCAAACACGATCCACACGAAACACCCACGGACGGTAACACCACGCGCAACAACGACGACGACAACGACGACCACGACGATGACGACGATGACGACGAGGACGACGACGAGGACGAGAAACGAGAAAAAAAAAGCATGCCAAATGCGCGGAACAACGCGGCACTTTTCCCGTACAGTCTAGAGTACGTTCGAGCTAACTGGCTCGACGTTCGATCGTATTTCACGCCCTTGGGGAACCCGCAACTTTTGCTCGCAAATCGCTCACCTCGATTTAATAATCGCCGCGAGGACTCGCTCGCCTCGCTCTTTCTCCAAACTGTCGAACGATCGACAAAAATGAGACCCCAGCCAAACGGAAAAAAGGGAACAAAAAAAAAAGCAGGATTCGTCGGGATGCGC
>JAPYZJ010003998.1:0-14711 GCA_030522765.1 Ophioninae sp. B BG-2022a | reverse complement strand
TTTTGACTTAACTAAATACAAAAGGGCAATTATTAATAAGTAGATATATAGTTAATTAACCAATATATGTATATAAAAAAATAGAACAGAATTTATTACCATATAAAAAAGATATGTAACAGTAAATACTTACGTTTGATACTTTGAAGTATTCGTCGTGTTCGTCGTAGAGCTAATCGCACGCACGAGCTAAACCTATCAATCCCGTGCGATGATCTGCGGGGCACTGAGATTGGGGTGCATGCGCTCTATTTTTAGACTATTAACGCTGTGTTGCAATTTTGCGAAGTTAGGTTTTTAGAAAATGGAGCACCTATCCAGCTGCAGCATCTATCCCGGATGTACCTTAGTTCAGGAATCGAGTCTCGCAGGTTTTGCGAGTTTTTTAAAAGATATCATTACAAATATATAGTTTAGAGTTTTTTCCCTATACATGTAGAATAAGACGTTATTACTTGCCAAATTTCATAGTTCTAGGTGACCGGAAAATATCCTATAAATTTTGATTCCCTTGAGAGTTGAAATATACGTTTTTTTGCGGCATATACGGCCGTATCTTCTTTTTAAGTTAACGTGGAAGTTTTTATTTTTTCAGAGCTTCAAGGGACTGTAGAGGGACTGAGTATATGATTTTTATTTCAATTCGATACCTCCACGCGTTCCCTTGACAGGCAAACGGACGGGCGACAACAAAGTGATCCTATAAGGGTTCCGTTTTTCCTTTCGAGGTGTGAAACCCTAAAAAACTATGAATCGTTAGTTTATTTGCGCTGAATTGACCCATTACTCTTGAGTTTATTTTCACTGGATTAAAAAATTAAAGAAACGATGGATCGTTACTTTAATTCCATTATCTTAATTTACGTTTATTTCTACTGAATAGAAACAGAAAGAATGATCAACTGATGACTGGAAATTATTTGTGCAATCCGTTCATCATCCTTGCCCAACTACGCAGACGGTTGGTAACAATCGATTATCTTTACGTATAAATAGGATATACGAGATGGCAAAAACGAGTGACTGTAGGACAGCTTTTCCGGCACGATTCGATCCGAGAACCCATATGGCTCTTCGTTATCGTTAATAAGTCATGAGACGTATTTTTATTCGCTGAAAATAGTTTTCATCAATTACAAAAAATTGGAGCTCTACACCAAATACGGTTTTTCTACCTGTATGACCTTTCGATCGAAGATCTCACTGTTATTATCCGCGGATGTATGTATCCTTTGAGATTCGTCGATTTGTCAATTTTCCATATATTTTCGTATTTCCGGTATTTCGAAGAACGAGTACCGAATACGTATTTTCGTTTTCGAGGGACTTTGTTCTCCGCGTGATTATCAATGAACCGCCTCTCAGACATTGTCAATCGATTGACCCGCGCGAACTCGTGACGGCTCGGTGCTGAACATTTAGGCTCGTTAAGAATGGGTGGATACTGTTGGCCGCATTGGGCAGCTCGCAGCGGAAATCAGTTCTGAAAATAGATAAGCCTGTCCCTACGTGCCAATCACGAGACGAGATCTCGATAATTAGGTCGCGTATATTTGAAATTGAATTTACGAATTTGGCGATCGATATCGAATAGGTTATCTTACGGAAAACTTCAGATGGAGCTTTCGTTTAATCCGATTCACTTCAACGAACGAAGCTTCTTCGATGTTTGTTGCTTTGAGGTAATACTGGATGAATATTAAAAAATCAATATTGATATTAAAAATTTTTGAAAATTTCGACTATTTTAGTTTGAAGAGCCATCTTCGTTTTTTTAACAGAACTTGTATATCGAGTTTTTGGGTTACTATATATTAATAACACTAAGATTCCCTGAATGGAACATTTGAATATTAAAAGTGGGAAGTTTTATTGTTAGTTGGAACAGATGTAGGTATAGTCACTAAGAAAACCTCATTCAAGCACATACCAATATCCTCGAATTTTACTTCCATTATTACTGAAAGTGGAACATTTATATATCCAAGCATTTATTTATTATGAAATAATAGCAATTTATTTCCAACTGAGGAATCATCTAAAAGACTACACCGACAGTCGTATATTTTTTCAATATCCATATTTGTCCTGGTCAAATCCATAATTCTAAATTGCATTCGGAATGTTCAGTATTTGCTTTTGAAAAATATGTGGCCGCTGCGTTATTTTCTGCCGTAAATGCGTACGCGAAAAATGATTGCTTTCAAATATATAAGTTCATATAGTAAACATTTACGTACCTCTTGCCGCGCTGTCATCTTCTCAATATTGGATTAACGTATCAGATTCCATTCGATGCATTAAGGGCCGATTTTTCAATCATCAGTTAGCTTCTATCTGAGGAATAAATATGGCGGTTTGACATATTTTCTATACAAAAGCTGTCAAAATGTCAAACATATTCTTCAGATAAAAGTTATCTGGCGCTTGAAAAATCGGCCCTAAGGCGATGAGAAATATACAATATCAAACTCTACAACGTTCGAATGCAACGGAAATTAGTTTTCAATGGATATAATTTCATTTCACAAATTTTTTTCACGAAACTGTTTCATTAATAAATGTGAAATTTAAATCTGAAAAAATTCGTTTTCTGAATACTCAAAGTGAGGGATCAAATATGTATTTTTATATGTGAATATATATATTTTAAATTTAATATCAAATATTTGATGTTCTATATTTCATTCAAATAATTAAAAAAATAAAAATATAGAATCGTTGCGCTGCAAACTTGAATATCATAACAAAAATGGGTACATCGAGAAGAATGTAGTCGATGGAGGCGAGACTCACAGATAAAAAATATCTTTCACATCACCTTAATATTTTAAAGCGAGGAACCGATAGGAAAAGGATTTTCGTTGAAGGTTGAACTGACCTATAGGTTTTTCTCATTTTTTTTTATTATTTCCAAATTTCGCTTAGAACCTGAAGAAATGTCGGTCTCGTTACGTTTTTTTTTTCATATACATATACACATTAATGCATATATATGTATATGTATATATATACACAATAATTTCTTGTTGCTGTCTTCGCCGTATTTATTTCTCTCAAAATTCTAATAATGATCGTAATAATATATAATATAATAATAATAATAATAATAATAATTAAGTTTAACATTAACGCCTGACAGTGACGAAGTAAATATTATAGATTTATATATATATATATAATATATATATATATAAGCTATTCCTTGCCCAGACACACGAATGATATGCACGTTGTTGCTGTTTGTTTGTTTATTTCGTTTGTTTGGGTTTGTTTTTTTTCTCAATCTTTTTTCTAAACCTTGTTGCCTCTTTACTTTCACGTCTCGGCATAACGCGGACGCTTCTTCTCTCTTTACACGATTTAATTATTAATTTATCCTTAACCGCTGACTTACACGGGCATATAAATAAAATCTTATTGCTTAATTCTTTTTTTTTTCCTTTTTTTAATCTTCTCTTTCGTCGTACACTTCCCCCGTCTCGTTCTATATTCGACCGTATTTGTTCACGCGTCTCCGCCCCCGCAGCTGGTCTAATCTTTCATATTACAATTACATAATGATGATATGTTTTTGTAGTCCCAATGATTAATATGCACACGTTTGTGCGGTGTCTCGTTTCGATAATTAACGAGACACGTTTATGGACGGATTTAATCCAGATTTGACAGTGACATTTCGACCATCGAGTCCTTCAGTTGCGACGTACAATTATCGTATTACGAGAATTTTTAAAATTATCAAAAAATCGAAAAAAACAAAACGTTCTATTAAATATATCTGTTGGTGTGGTTGTTTGTTTGTTTGTTTTTTTTTAAATATCTCGCACTCGATTCGACACATCGATAAGTATCGATGGACTGTTACACATCGACAGATCAACGAGGAAAAACAAAGAAGGGGTACGGATATTTATCGGTGCGTCGATTTTGTTTATTTTTTTTCTTTTGAAAAATATTCTTCTCTCTCTCTGTCTCTCTTTTTTAATATTCCTCCGTTATCTCGATTTTCGAAATGCCTTGCGTATCCGGCAGTACTTGACGAGGCCAAAGATTGTCTCGATACCTCGCGGGATTCTATTTGCTGTTCTTTTTTTGTCTCTCCTTTGTTCGTGTCAATATCATCCACGACGAAACTTCAGAAAACCGCACGTGCGACTCACGTCGCGTATTCTATCGTCTGCGGATTTGGGGCTATCGTCGTGGATTGACATCGCTCCTCGTACGTACGGGGAGGAAAAGTCACTCAAGCCTCGCCACTACTGAAGTATATTCACTCGCTAGATTTAGTTAAACCCACTATTTTTTGTTAACCTCTATAAATTAATTATTTCTTTTTTTTTCTTTTTTTCTTTTTCGTCTTTTCGATTTATCGTAACCGTGGGCTCGGGCTCGGTCGTCGATCAGCCTTAACTCCTTTTTTCATTACTTTCGATTTTCTTTGCACTCTGATTACGCAAGCTCTCATCCCCTCTCCCCTCCCAAGGCCCACTTTACAGACGCATCGTGACTAATGTAAAGTAATTTTTTGTTTAATATCACAATAACCTCACACAGAAAGCTGCACTATTTTTTTTTCCTTTTACTTTTTATTCGTCCTCTTTTGTTTATCATTATTATCGATATTATTCATTAAATTAATTATTTGTTTTTTTTGTCGCTTAAATTTACCGATACGCCACTAAAGTATTTAAAACCTTTATACTATTTCTTTTTTCTTTTTCTTTACCTTCCTCGCTCGCGTACGCGCCTACGATGTGGTGTCGTGTGTTTTGTTTTCTTTACTTTTTCGTCTTCGCGTTGACTTTATTTATTTATTTTTTCATACTTTCGATTACGTTCGAACGGTCGCGCGCTTCGTGTAAAGTTTTTTCATCTCGATGAGTGTGTGTGTGTGTGTGTGTGTTAGCGTTTTTATTTTTATTTTGTATTTAATTGTTTTTCTCGTGCGTCAATGTCGGTTGTCAGTTCGGTTCTTTGTTTCATTTGTCAGAATTCGTTCGCCGGGCGTACATCGATGATGCTACACGTGCTAGTTCCAATTGATTCGAATTTGTTTTTCTGTTTATTCATTTGTTCTATTCAACGTGTAATTTCGCGTGCAATTGATTGTTTTCTTGTTTTTTTGCATCGTTTTCCGCCCTCGGTAATATCGCGTGAGGCTCTGAGAAGCGCGTAACGATTTCTTTTTTCCTTTTTCCAAATAATTTATTTTTGATAATAATGACGGGAGGGCGCTCTCGCGTCTTCGTCTTCGATACGTCGCTGGCTCGTGCTGTATTAACGGATATCGCGAATCGATTTTTATAAATATCTTTCGGGTTAATCGCGGCATCGATTCGCCTCTTAAAAGCATTTGTAAACTGAAACACGACGCTCGGCAAACGAATTTATAAAAGTACAGAGCGAATTTTCAACCCCTTGAGATTCGTCTCTAAGAGAAACGGGTTTGAATAAATGTATTTCTCTTTTTCAGGGCGACGCCATTTTCTGTTTCTCGCGGAAGAAATTTAACGTTGGTATCTGTCTGTGTGTATGTGTATGTTTCTTACACGCGTAATAATTTTACCGGAATAATGATTTGTTTGGGGTCAAGATATTGTTTAATTTTTTAAACCTAGAATACTGTCTTCTGTCGTACGTTGGGGCAAAAGGGGGCTCGGATGGGCCTCCTCATCACTGATATGTATAGCGTATTTATTGCGGACGTCATTGATCCACTTAATAATATCTTTAGTTAGCGAAACTTGCCGCGACCGTAAACCCGTATATATGTATTTCGTCGTAGCGTGACGTAACACCTGATAAGCGTCACGCGAATCCTCCCAACTGAAGAATTTTGTACGAAAAGTCATCTTCTTAAATTCCACAATGGAACTTTTCCAGGCTCCAAGTGTCAAATCACCGTAATATAAGCAATACCACACTCCAAGTGTCACGTGTCAAATAATGTTACTTGGTCATGTATCAACATGTGTAATACGACCGATGTCACTTGACCAATTTCTTAATGTTTTATGACCTGTACCACTTGAAAAGTGCTGTATAACCAATGTCACTCAACAAGAATCACATGACCAATGGTCATATTACAATATAAACTTATGACGTAGTATATTCTTGGTTTCGACAAGTGTCGTATGACCAATGGTGATGCGACAAGTGTTGTATGACCAATGTTACCTAACAACTGTCATATGGCCAATGTCAAATGACAAACGTTACATGACCGATATAAATGTATATCCCACAATAAATTTCATATGGTCAATGTCACGTGATAAGAAACGTGTGAATAACGTCGCTTGTCAAGTGTCACATGTTCAAGATCACGTAACAAATGTTACCACTAGGACGAAATAACTGAGATTTTGTAACAGTATTGGAGGGGACTGACGAGTAAGTTCGTAGATGATAGGAGGTTAATCGTATGCATAATTTCATACGCAAATGAAAATCGAGAGATGACGGTTGACAGCAGGCCACTGGTCCACGCTGTACAAGAATTGCATAGAAAAGGGCTTGCATAGAATTTTCTATGCAAAGAATTGCATAGAAAATTCTATGTTCTATGCAATTCTATGTTCTATGCAATTCTTTTCTATGCAAAGAATTGCATAGAAAAGGGCCGTTACAAGCTCATCCGTGAGTCATCAATGAAAAATCCAAATTGGAACTAGAAATTAGTTACGCGAGATTTCGATCTTTTGTTGCGCGCTGTCAATTTGACAAGAGACAGGGCTGCGGCTTGAAAAATAAATTAGCGTTTACGGTTTCGGCATATTTCCGTTGTCATTGATCCCGCTTAGTTGTAATAACTATTTTTCCCCTTAACTATTCCAGCCGTCGTCGTCCACGTCGTTGTCTACGTCGTCGTTCGCGTCGTCGTCGCTTTCAGCGCAGAAGTTTGTTTTTATCGTCGCCTTATTGCCTCTTTATCCACGATGTAAGTACAATGTTTGCAAGTTGTGTTTTTTGTTGGTTTTTTATTTTTTTGTTTCGCTTCGCGAACATTACCGTTTGGACGAGTCGGTACGTTTCGTTTTTATCGTGAATCCGATCAGCAAAAAGTTTACGTATCAACCGATCGTAAACACCGATTTAATTCGTTCGAACGTCTCGATCGGCTTCGAAGAGAGACTTTTCTTCTCGCGTCTCATTGCAGTTCACTTAATCTTTGGATATAATATTAGATAGAATATTTTATAAATCTTTGGTGACAACGGTCATCGCAACGGGATTTTTTAAATCGCGCTCAATAAATTATCACGTGATACACACTCTTCGATAATATTTTCCGCTATTAGTCGAAAAACGAAACACTAAATGTTTTTAGTGTTAAAAAAAAAACATTAAATTCCGTACACCTTATTCGTAATTATTTTCGATGGATTATCATTCCCTCTTCCTTTCCACTCCGCGCCTCCTTTCACCCTACACCTTTCCCAAGAACACAAATGAAAAATTCTTCCATCATCTCCGAGAATCTCTTTTTCTCTTCTTCTTTTTTGTTCGTCCAATGCCTAATTAAGCTAATTGCGGTATAAAATATCTGATTGACGTGGGTGTTTATTTTTTCTTCTCTCGTGAGTGTCTGTCCTGTTTAATTGATTTTTCGTCCCTCATCAACGTATCTTAGCACATAAATTTAACAAAGTTCGTCGACTTTTTTCATAATTACTTTCGTGTCGTTCTCGCCCTAGTGTCCTTCCATGTAGTGTATGGATGTACGTGTATACATATATTATTATTATTATTATTATTATTACGATAGAACTTACACGAAATACCACTCTAATGCATTATTCATATAGTAATAATAGTCATAATAAACTGCAATAATATAATCATTAATTATAATAATGCATCGTATGTATATCATACGTAGATGTACACATATAAATATATACGTACGTATACATAGACACACTCATATATTTCTGTTATGTATACGTGGGTCTGTTTGTCTCGCGTGTGTTTATGTATACGTACATACAGAGTTTACTATCTACTGATATGAGTTAGTTTCACTTGTAAAGCACTTTAAATCCAACCTATTTTTTTTTGTTCGTCCCCGGATTTACGCCTCTCGCTAAACACTTTTTTTTTTCCTCTACCATCGGCGAATTGTTTCTTTTTGTTTTTTTTATTTTTTTTAACCTTTTTTACTCCCCATCTTCAGACCTGAAACTCCTTAACCTCTACGATATAGTAAATGTTGCCTTACGAATTCTAAAACATCGCGATCGGTTATCATTTTGACGAAAGAAAGAACGCAGGAACAGAAACAAATGATCGTCGCCCACAATGTGGATTATCTCGTTCCTTCGCATTCTCACGCGCGCGCACACACACACACACACACAGAGTTTTCCTCGTATTCCCCCTCTCGGTCCTGCTGATATTTTTCATTATAATTTTTCGTTAAATAAATAAATGGTACTCTCACTTTTGTTCCGATGTGTACGAGAAACTTCGTAAAGAGGTTCAATTGAATTTTCGTCATACTCGAATCATACTTCCGTCTCATTCGGTATCTCCTTTCGGAGATTTCGGTATTTCCCTGATAACTTGACAACCATCAAACAAGTTCGTTCCTCCGTCTTCCTCTTCTTGCAAATAAAATGTTTACGTCAGTATGAAAAAAATGTTGTTTCTTGATCGTTATCGAGACGCAGCGAGAGAGCGTCGTCCATGAGGTAAAAAATTTCATGCGAATTCGCCGATGGAATTTCTCCCCTTGAGGACACGTAGAAGATTGACGTAACCTCATAAATTTTCGAACGCAGTTTTCTCATAGACGGTCAAGTGTTCGAGGAAAAATTGAGAATAATTCTTCGTTGAATTCACTCAGGCTGAACTTGGTACTTTTGTTTTCTGGTAAAAATGAATAATCCTCGAGAAATCTCAAGTCAAAAAATATCAGCTCTCGCACTGATATATCGCGTGGTGCAGTCTCTGATTCGACTCGAGGACATATACGAACTCGACGCAACGACACATATCTTCCATTCCATTTTTCTCATAGACCATTGCGTTTTTTAAGAGAAAGCAAGCATCAGGCTCCGCGGATTTGACGACGCGGTGATCAGTGATTTTACTTCGCTTTTTAAATCGTTCGTCTGTGAGAAATCTCGTTTTGAAAAAATAGGTCCGTCTTTCTCGCACTCGTACGTCACGTGGTGCAGTTTCTACTTTGCCGTAAACTGACAATGGGAGAAGATTGAGTGTCTCGGTGCGATTAGTGTGGGTAAAGAAGGTTAGGGAAAATGGAAGAAGGGGAGAATGGGAGCGGTGGACGGAAGAGAGAAGGAAATAAAAAATTGAATAAAAAGTAAGGAGAAGGTTAGCAACAAAGTAGACCGTGGGGTCCAACGTTGCGTGAAATTGGACCTTTCGCACCGAGAATTCCGTATCTCGCTTTCCCCTTGCCCGCTTTTTATCATCCGCTTCCTAGCGTTTCAACGCCGTCGAGATTTTTCTCTCGTAGCTACTATTTCTTCATCCCTCGTTGCTCTTTCCCCTTTCTTCTCCCACTCTTTCTTTCCCCTCGAAATGCCCTTTTTTCTTCTTTTTTTCTCGTGGATCAACGAAATTTATAGCGCAGCGAGCAAAATCACACGAGATCGATCGAGCGCGTCGATCCAAATGAACAAAGTTCCTAGTGATGAAAAAAAGGCCTACAATTTTTATGCGCTTCAAGTGGAATTTACCGCATGTTTCACGATTGGCAAATTACGTATACGATAATCTTACGAAATATCTTTTTCAATGATTCCTCTTCGACGTTATCGCGAACCTTTTCTTCGACGAACCTTTTCTTCGATTAAAAATCTCGGTTTGAAATGTGTGTGATAAGTGGCGATTGTAAACTTTCGGAACTGGCACGCGCAAAGAGTTTTCAAGGCCTCGCACGGACTTTAAACGTGAAACTTAGTCTATTTGTTTCTGTTTTTTTTTTTTTCAATTTTTTTTCCTTTTCTTTAGATTCTCTAAACGAAAGAATGCACTTTTATATACTTTCATTCGTTAAGAGCACGATTCGTACAGAGATATTTAACGTATCGATACTTTTTTCCCTTTCTTTCTTTGCCCTTCTTTTATCGTCCCTCGATATTTTCATTTCTTTCCATTCTATTATTTCTTTTTTTTTTGTCCTCACCCGTATGTCCTTTTTGCAATTATTCCTCAACGGATAATAGTTTGTTGAGTTACTTTTTGTTTGGCAATGCGAAAGCTCGATACTGTGAGCTCTGCCTCACTATCGACCATTTCAGCAGACGAACCCACTCAACAATTGACTTCGAATGTCCAACCAACGTTTTCGCTTTTTTTATAAACTCCAACTTGCCTCCTCGACTGTCTTTTTTTCATCTTTTAATGCATCGTTGGGCCTCGTCAATCGTACAGTGGAAATTGCACAATCCTGGCATTGACGAGCAAAAGCAAACGCCTCTCGATCGGTTTTGTAGAATTTCCAGCGTACGTGTACTCGGATGCGTACAAACTCAAGTCGAAATTCGGATTTGAAAGCTTTGCTCGTGGCAGGAAAATCCATTAGGAGTGAACCAGTCCGGGGACTGATTTGTCCATTTTTTTGCATTTCGTTGAGAATTTTCGTCACTTTTCGGAGCGATTTCGAGAGGAAATCGCTTTTCCATTTGCTCTGCGTCTCGTTCATAAAAAATGATTTTTTTTTTCGTTTATAAATTGACGAGACACACTTGGCAATTGACATCGGGAAAAATCGGTAATTGGCTCAGGCGACAGTTCGTTGAAAAAAGAATTGGTCATCGTTGGTTCACGGATCTTTCTCCCCCGATACTTTCGTTCTAGAGATTAGTCGTTAAATAGTACGATAGAATAAATATTTTTTTTTCTCGTAAGATAGAATAAGCTAGGACTCTTTGCCGTGCCTGATATGTATTTTACTCGCCCACAATTCTTCCGATTTTTATTCGGTCCTCGTGAGGGGTCGCGAAAAAAAAGGAACGTTCGTTTTCCTCTTTTCGCCAATCGTGAAACATCCCAGTTCCTCAATTTCGAACGCGTTCTCCGTCTGGGAATGTTGAAAGTAACATCGCGTGAAAATAAAAATAATTGGAATGTCTGACAAGGACGGTATCGTCGAGAAACATCGTTCAATCCTTTTTGCTACTTTTTTTTTGTTCAAATAAAAAAAGATGACTGTATAAAATGAATCGATTTTTTTTTCTTTGCAATCGAGAAACGTTTTCGAAAACCCAATCGAATTTTGTTTCGTTCAAATCGAAGATTTTCTTCGAAAAGTGAATCGAAAAATGTTTTATTTGGTATCAAAACGGATCGTAATTTATTCTCGTTCGAATCGAAAATCGTTTTTGTGCGAATAAAAAAATTAATGGAAAAATTCTTTCTTTCCAATCGAAATTATTTTTTCGTTCGAGTTGTAAAATTAATCGAATTTTTGTTTTTGTTCGAAACGAAAAAGAATCGATTTTTTTTTCGTTCGAATTAACAGAAGATTCGAATGTTTTTTTCATTGGAGTCGAACAACGAATTGAATTATTTTTCGTTGAAATCGAAAAATGTGAAAAATACTGACAACAAACGAAAATATCGATAATTGAATGCACAAAATTGATCGATCTTCAGGCAAAAGCCGAAATCCTTTTGGAATGTTTCGTTTCCTTTTCCCGTAGAAAGGAAAAAGGAGAAAATACTTTCGTATAGTGACTTTTTTATTTTGGAACTTGGGTTACTTTCGCGAACGAAAATTGCGTGATGGAGCAAGGGCTCGTTGCTGTCGTGTGACGCAAACGTGGACTCGGTAATGGAATCGACCGACAAGGAAGGCACTTGGGCAAATCACGTGCCGAGACATTGGCCATCCTATTTATTTTCGTTCTGTCCTCCTGCCGTGAGCTACGAACCGCCGTGTATCTCACAGACGAAAAACTCGGAATGATTCTCCCAACGGCAGAGAGTCGAGACTCCTCTCAATCGAGGTTTCCAGTTTTCTGTTCTCGCCGTACCGGATGCTCCGAAAAGTGACGTCCAAAAGGAAATTCCAACTGTATCCTGTCGGATATCCGAATCACCATGCATTCCCCGATCATTTTTACTTTTCCGTTAGACATAAAAACATTTTTTTCTCTTCCGTTTATTAACGTTTTTCGCGATTTTTATTACTCGATTTATCCTTATGAAGTGCACAATTAACCGATAAACAAGGGGCTCACATAAGACGAAAATTAATGCCTCAGAGATTTATGAACATTAAAAAAATATCTTTCAGAAGATCGATCGAACTAAAGTTCACTTGAAAAAAGAACACTTGTATTTTTCCAAATAATGCACAATAGCTTTTCAACGCGTCTGAAAGAACATACGTAAGACAAATATAACATTTTCCTACCGAAAAAGTCGAGAAAAATATATATATAAATGCCTTTCTTCAGGAAAAAAAAACAATACAAAATTCTGGAGCGGAATAATTTTTCTTAAACACACATATATTTTTGAGTTCTTCAAATAAGGAGGTTACATCGTTCTTTTTTCGAAAGTGAAAAGCGGTCGTAAAACAAAGATGGCGGTGATTCGAATATATCCCAAGCAATTAGAATTTCCTTTTGACCTTCACTTTCCAAGAGAGAAGCACATACCCGAAGAGAGAAAAAAATCTGTCACCAAAAAATTGGAGAAAGAACATGTTGAAATTTCGTTCTCCTGGATTAGATAAATTAATGGAAAGACAGAAGAAAAACGTGTATAATTCGGATAGATCCCAGGCAATGAGAATTTCCCTTGGACGTCACATTCCGGTCACACCCTGTATATCCGTTCTAACAAACGCGTCTCCGGGTTGGCCGCCGCCGCTCGTATTTTCCCCTAACTTTTCCACCCTTTTCGAAAGGAGAAATGTCCCAACCCCTTTCAATGTTTTTTCCAACGTCCCTTCCCTAAATAACTTTATCCCAATTTTCGTAACCCTTAAATATTCTTCGTTTGGTTGTTTTACTTTTTCGTTTTTCCTTCCTTGAACTTTTCGAATCCTAAATATCCTCTCTCATTTTCCCAACCTAATCCTATGATATGTTCTCATTCGTTAAACCTTAACATTACGCTTAAACGTTACAGATATTACGCGAAACATTTTTTACCCTCGCGCCTAGGACGATACTTTCATTGTTTTTCCTCCCACGCGTTTCTTCGCGTTCACATTCACTCACTCGGTTCGTTTCTTTTTTTGTTTTCTTGTTTTTTTTTTTCTTCGTTTTCGTTCGTTAAAAAGAGAACAAAAAAGAGAGAAAAGAACAGGCATGCTCTACTTTTACTTCAACGAGATAATAAGCTCGCGTTCGCCGCGATGCCGATGATAAAAACATAAATACACGTTTCTTAGGGCACCTTTGGTATTAAGCTTGACGTTATTCCTTTTTTTTTTTGTTTTTCTTCCATTTTTTTATCGCGTTACGGCTATATATATTTATATATATACATATACGTGTGTATATGTATGTGTGTACGTGTATATATATACACACGTACAGATATACATATATGCATACATATATGTATATTTAATTAATCGTATGACAATCCATCCGGTTCGAGACAAAATCTTGCAAGTCCGTCGTTTGTCCGCGGGTATTTGTTTATCATCTCTTCCTTCAATCCTTATTTACACAACGAGAACGCGCGTGCGAACAATAATCGATGATTCTCGTTTTTCTTTTTTTTTAATTTCTCCCCTCCTCTACTGAAAACGTTTTTTTTTTTTGTCTTCGCGATCGCGATTTGTTTCCATTAACTGATAATTATTATCAATTTGTTTTGCTAAACAATTCGTTCCTTCGCGTCGACTTTGTTCGTGCATTTTCTTTACTTTTTTCGTTTGTTCAAGTGTCGAACGATACAACCTTCCAATCAACAAATTTTCATAAGCGGGACAACATAAAACTGCGTCGATGCTGAATCGCGACGGTTATTCGTGTCCGCGTGGATCGGTGATGCATTTAACAGTGCATTGTTTTCTTTTTTTTTTTCTTTCTTTTTCCTCTGTACACGAGCCTAAGATCGTACCGAAAAATCGCGATTGTCGTGATGGTAATCGTAGCAGCAGAAGTAATAGAATTGTTATAAATAATAATAATAATAATAATAATAATAATAATAATAATAATAATATGACGAGAATAATAATACGATATTATTAAAAATAAAAGATGTTCCGGGGGACGAAATAATTAGTATCGAACGAACGACCGATCGCCTAAAAATTGCACTTTCTCTTCGGCTCGTAAATTCACGCGAAGCCTAACGAGTGCGTCCGTTTCCGTCAGCGACGCGAACAAAATTTCTCAACTCGGTGGTATTCTGAATTTTCAATTGACATTTTTGGACACACGAATAAATTCGAAAATAAGTCAGAGAGTATATCAGCGTTGAAACGATTAAAATATAATAATAATGATAATATCATTATTAATAATAATTAATATTGATAATAATCATGATACGTCTATAGCGATGAATTGCGCGTTACGGTAATCGATCGTTGCCAATTTAACCGGGTTCACATCGAACCTTCTTTGTTTTTCATTTTCAAAAAATACGTTTAAGCTAAAGATTACTTACGACTTTAATCGTTCGGTCCGGTCTTCGCGCATTAACGCTTCGCTAATTCCCCCCCCCCCCCCCCCCCCCCCCCCCCCCCCCGCCCCCCTCCC
>JAPYZJ010003997.1:0-14711 GCA_030522765.1 Ophioninae sp. B BG-2022a | reverse complement strand
GAGTAGGTCCATGCCAAAGTCAATGAACGCCCACTCGATCCCTTCCCTCTTATACTCCTCTTGCTCGAGTACAAACATATGATGGTTGAAGAACTGTTGCAACTTCTCGTTGGTGAAGTTGATACATAGCTGCTCAAAGCCGTTGTACTGTCTCGAGGGAAACACGTTACGTGAAGGATAACAACGATTATTAAAAAAGAAGAAACCATTAAAACTCCAATCTTGATCGATCGGTCGTTATGTACGATGATGATGATGATGATTGTTTGGGTTTTTGTTTTCTTTCCTCTCGTTTGAGTTTTTTTTCGTGTTTCGAGACGTGTCGCTCAGATAACGATGAAACGTGTTTCTTGGATCCCCTATGAACGTTCCTGACACCAGAAAATTGGACAAAACGGACACTTGGCAAAAAAACGATTAAAAAAAAAACAGTGGACACGTGGAAAGCGTGTTAGAAATCGCTGGTCGAAGCTTTCGACCATTTTTTTGTTTGATGCTGTTTTCGCTGATGCGCTTCGAGTATGATCGCTTTTTTTCGCATCAGCTTCTATCGGCTCGGCTCATGTCTTTTTTGGTTTTGCTTTTTTTTGGTTTTTTGCTTTTTGGCTTTTTTTTTTTGTTGCCTATCGGTACCTTTTCTATGAGTTCGATACATGCGAGGAGATCCATGCCAAAGTCAATGAACGACCACTCAATGCCCTCTCGAGTGTACTCCTCTTGCTCGAGGACAAACATGTGATGATTGAAGAACTGTTGGAGCTTCTCGTTCGTGAAGTTGATGCAGAGTTGCTCAAAGCTGTTGAACTGCTCGAGTTTATGGAAAGTTTCAACACAGTTTGTCAATTTAACTGTTTATTACGTAATGCATTCGTTCACTGCATTCGTTTGGTTAGAAATTCCAATTTTTCCTTTTTTTCTTCTCTCCGACGGAAGTCGCCATTTTGTTTATGTCTCGGATACGAGAGAGAGTTTTTGTTACTTCCGGTCAGTGGATACCAAAAATTGGACTTGGTTGGTAGCAACGGGAAATCAATGATAATCGAAAGCGTTTTTTTCAGCTTCGTGAAGTTCCGGCGTCATCCACGTGACGATCACGTGACTTTTCGACGACAGGGAATAAAACTCGAAGCTTTTTTGAGCTTCGATATTTCCCAACGTGATCCAATCGATCGCGAAGTGCCAAGTTAGATTTCGTGAATTCCTAACCTATATCCACTGTTTTTTTTTCCTTCCCCGCCCCCCTGGTGGCGAATCTTCGAATTAACGAGTGAAGATAAAATGATGGATAATGTGTCGTTTCGGTGAAAAACCATGCGACGATGAAAATGTCTCTTGACGACTCGGTGATCCGAGCGTCGTTGAAAATACGCTCATTTTGTAAATCATGAACGTTCGGGTTAATTACAAGATAGAGAAGAGGAGATATTCTTTTGATGAAAATGTCCTTTTTTCGTTTGGGTTTGTTTGGGTTGAAACGACCCAATGGCGAAATGTCGTTTCGGTGAAAAAAACCATGCGACGTTGGAAATGGGTCTTGACGACTCGGTGATCCGAGCGTCGTTCGAGAAACGTTCATTTTCTCAAATCATGAACGTTTGGGTTAATTACGAGATCGAGGGGACATTGTGACGAGAAAGTCCTTTTCGTTTGGGTTTGTTTGGGTTTGCAGAGGGAACATTCCAGTGACGAGAAAGTCCTTTTCGTTTGGGTTTGTTTGGGTTTGAAAAGGGAACATTCCAGTGACGAGAAAGTCGTTTCGGATCGAAAACGACTCGTTACCTCTCGATGATCCTTCTCGAAGGAAAGAATTCCTGGAGGCGTCCTCGTCGCACTCGATCAGGCATGAATGCGACAATGAAGAACGCGCGCTTGCAAGACTTTTTGTTTTTCAGTAAAAAACAAGGGATTTCGAGATATCGTTCACCGGAAGTTGGAGGGGGGGGTAGACGATGCTACCTTTTCGATGAGCTCGATACAAGCGAGCAAGTCCATTCCGAAATCAATGAACGCCCAATTGATGCCTTCCCTTTTGTACTCCTCTTGCTCGAGTACGAACATGTGGTGATTGAAAAACTGCTGGAGTTTCTCGTTGGTGAAGTTGATACAGAGTTGTTCGAAACCGTTGTACTAAAAACGACGTTGAAACGGGCGAGGGCAAAAAAAAATAGACAATTTTATCATTGGGACGATTGCGAAACGGTGAAACGTGTTTTCGAGAGAGGAAGAAACGACGAGGGTGATTGGTTGTCTTTTGTTGCCTGTGTCGTGTAAAATGATTAATTATGTGGCTGGGCTTGAAAATGGACCAAAGAATCTTTCAAAATCTCCTTAAATTTGAATATTCAACGGAACGAGATCGCTGGTCCAATTTCGTAATCGAAGATTGCATTAAATTCGATTTCTTCAATCGTCAAAGTTTGAAACATCGAATTTCCAATTATGTGGCTGGGCTTGAAAATGGACCAAAGAATCTTTTAAAATCTCCTCAAATTTAAATATTTAACGGAATGAAATCGTTGATCCAATTTCGTGATCGAAGATTGCGTTAAATTCGATTTCTTCAATCGTCAAAGTTTGAAACATCGAATTTCCAATTATGTGGCTGGGTTTGAAAATGGACCAAAGAATCTTTCAAAATCTCCTCAAATCTGAATATTCAACGGAACGAGATCGTTGGTCCAATTTCGTAATCGAAGATTGCGTTAAATTCGATTTCTTCAATCGTCAAAATTTGAAACATCGAATTTCCACGCTAATCCTCTAATTATGAGACGAAGAGTAATGAATTATCGTTTGGGTGAAACTCACGTCGAAAATTTCGAAACCGGCGATATCCAGTACACCGATGAAGTGTTGACGCTTTTGCTTCGTGTCCAGAGTCTCGTTACATTTCTTCACCAACCACTTGAAGATACGATCGAACATCGCCTTGCACATGGCGCCGACCGAGTTCGCAACTTGATCCTTGTTACGACCTTGGGTTACGAATTCGTTACCGACCTTGATCCTCGGCTTCAGGAGATTCTTGTACATGTCGGCGCAGTCGACGCCGAGGAGCTTCGCCACTCGCTCGCCTTCCTGTTTTTCCAAACATTGATCGTATAGGTTATGTCAAACATAACCTCGTTGTAACAAACGTAACATAACCTATTTCAAACTTACCTCGGTTCCATCAGCTTCGGCCTGTTCTTCGCGACCTCTCTGCTTGAACTTCATGCCGCCCATGTGCATGACGGCAGCGGTGATCTTGTAAATATTGTCTTTTTCCTCTTGGGTAAAACCGAGAACGTCGAAGGCTTGCTGCGTGAAGAAAACGAAAAAAGTTGAAAACATAAAAAATCTCTTTCCCCTCCCGTTTCAGTATCAATGTTGAAGTAACGATAAACTCAAGTGTCGATCGATTTTTCACCTCGTTTTCCAACCGGAAGTAACTCAATCGTCATTGAATCTCGTAAAACTTCAACTTCGCTACGGAAATTCTTCATTTTTTACGGTCGTTTCGCACTTTTAGGTTAGGTTAAAAAGACGGTGAATCAGGCGTGATGAGGTTAGCGGAAGCACTCGGAAAGCGGATGTCAAACGCAGAGGCAACGAAGCGGGAAGTTTTTACAAAAATGCGTCCTTGTACATTTCTTTCTTTTTTTTTCGACACGAAAATCGTGTTTTTTGAAGCAAAAGTAAAAAACGGAAGCGGAAGCGAAGCGTTAAGCTTTTGTAGATTCTGAACGCGATCGCTCTTTTGTTTTTTGTCGTTTATTTAGCCTTTTCTTCTACGAACCACTTTTAAACATGGACCTGACGTGACTCTAGCGATCCGTAGGACCGTGCCGGAAGTTCCTTCGAGATGAAGTTCACTCTTGCAATTTCGAGTCGTTTCCATCCACCCCCCCACCCGCAGTTCGTAATTGTAGCTAAATTCATTCTAGACGCGAATGTGCTTTTTTTACTTTCTGAGGGGACGCCGGCAGATCGTGGTCGACGAATAAGATCGGGACGACGAGTATTGAAGGTTATTAACAATTATAACTTTTACCGGAAGGACCGAATTTACCAAGATCGAAAGAGAAGATTTTTTTTTTTTGTGAGACGGAGTGGGAATGGTTAATGCACGAGGACGCCGCGGGACTTACGTCCGTAAGTGAACACTCCTCGCCGTCATCGACATTCGGGATCGTCGTTTTTCCCTGAGAGACGATGTAATAGTCGTGAATGTCGTTCGATAGCAAGCAGATATCTGCGAATCATTATCAAGCGGTTGACTTTTAATCGAACGTTCAACACTCGTCTAAATTCATTTATTTCCTTTTCCTATTTTTTTTTTCTTCTTTTTCGTGTAACGGAAACGAAGTGAATTTGAACGGTAAATCAAGATGGCCGCTAGTTCGTACTGCTGGAAAAAAAAACAATTATCTCGTTCGCGAATCTATTAAAAGCAGTGTCGCGGAGTGGACGATTGAGATTTCGAAAAAAATGAGCTCGATAAATTTGTACCTGAAAAATACGCGGGTTGAACGTAACGTTACTAGCGGGGGATTAGCTATTGGGTTCTAAAGGTGCTACGCGTAGTGCAAGCGGACTCGAGTTCCGAAGGCTTTGAGGTTAGAAATTCAAACTCAAATTGAATTTCGTAAACACATGAATTTCAAAAAAACGTCCATCGTATTTTTACAATAAAAAACATTGATTCTTCATTATTTCGACTAAAATAAAGAATATTTCAAAATTCGATCATGTTTGGCTGCTGAAAAAGATCGAGAAGTTATCTTCCGAAAAAAAAAGTATCGATTATCAACAAAAAACAAAAACCTAAAAAATCGACAAATAATAATTTGATTAATTAATTAATTAAAAATAAAATAAGACTAAAAATAATTTGAACAATGAATTAATTATGTAATTAATTAATTCGATAGAAGTTGAAGAAAAGAAGAAAACAACGAGTCTGCGATGCACTACGAGACGACTACTCGGGGAGCGGGTGATATTGAGGTATCCCGATTGTTAACTTATAGGGCCCCCAGTTTCCCGCCCCCCTAAGGCGGCGACAGGGATAACTGCGCAGCGGCGGGGGGCAGGATTTCTTTGTTTTTGCTGTTGTCGTACTTTAGCGTTACTTTTGTCTCGCTTTTTCGTCAATTCTGCTAATCGATCTTGAATCGTTTGAATTTCAATGAATTTGGAAGAAAATATGATTGGAACCTTCGTTGGAACCAATTTGCGCCTCCGAATCAAAATCCCAACAAATTTGAACCGGAAGCAATCAATACTTATAATCAAGGTTAAAGTTACGCTGGAAACAATTTATTCTGGAATTAATTTACTAGGAGTAAAAGTGGATTTGAATCGAGCTCATGAAGAAATTGATAAGCGAAGGGCAAAAGAGAAGAAATTGGGAAGATCATAAACGACGATCGGCGAATCGACAAAAAGTACCGCCAAAGATTCGACAAATATCGAAGCCTATCCGGGATTTGGGGACTTACATCGGTGTCCTCCATTTCCGAGGCGTCGTTGACTCCCGGTATTCTTGTCTTACCCTGGCTAATGATGTAGTAGTCCCCGATCCGGTTCGTCAGCATGCACAATTCTGCGTTTTGTTTTTTTCGTTTGTTTCATTCGTCACGAAGACTCAATTTTATACACGAATCGGGGAAGAAAAATCGCAAGGGGTTTTGGGTTGGGGGGGGAAGAAAAACTTCGACACTTGCTAAACGTCAAACCCATCTGACAAAATCAAAGGGGACAAACTACTTTTCTTTTGTGTATTGGCGGCAAATATTATTGGGCGTGATAAATGCGGTATTAATACGTATAGAGATAGAGATAGAAACAGGAAGAAATAGAGAGATAGAGAGAGAGAGAGAGAGCTGAAAAAGAGCATGATAGAAACAGTAATGTAATAAACTAGCGATAGATACGCCTTAATCGATAAGGCTAATCAAGGCCACATCCGATGAGAGAGCGAGAGAGAAAGAGACAGAGAGAGAGAGAGAGAGTCACGGAGCGTGTCCATATGTGCTGGAAAAATTATGATCACGGACGAGTAGTTCCTATTCAAGATCGAATTTCTTCAACGAGCATCGAAATTTAGTCACCCGATGATGATGGACAATTTCCAAGCATTGGATCAATTTTTAACAGAATCAAGTCTTTCATACATTTTTCATTTTTAATTTCAATCCGGTATCTTCTCTCTGATGAATCCTTTTTAAAAATCGTTTTTGAGACTCAATCCAGAAATGCCGGATCGCTGAAGATTCCACCGTTAATTTTGACCAGAATTTAATCTTTGGCTGAATTAATGTCCATAGCTAATATTAGCTTTTTTCATCCGACTTCTTTTTTAATCTAAGAATGAGAAACCACTCGTCGTGCGAATTAGCAGATTGGCAGCGATGAAGTAAACGAAGTGATGACAAAAAAAAAAGAAGACAAAAGATCCGCAACACAAAACGATCGGTCGATCGGAGAGATTCTCAAATGATCACTTGAGTTCCGAAGGAGTCGTCTCTGCGTCAATGACGTTTCGTCAGGATATATTGATCCCGGATAGCATCTCCGAGCTTAGATATTGCATCGACGCCAATCGGGTAAAATGAAAATACTGAATATGATATCCTGCGGAGAATCGACCCGATCAGGGATGCAACATCTTCAGGGGAGAGACTTTCCGTTGATCGCCAGAGAGATGAACCCTTCGGAATGAATCATGCACTTACGTCGGTAGCAATAAGTTCCTCGCCGTCATCGAGGCCGGGAATCGTTGTTTTGCCTTGCGAAACAAAGTGGTAGTCGCGGATGTTGTTCGACAGCAGCAACATGTCTACACGCGAAACGAAACACATGCGGGTGAACCATGAACCGTTGATGACCATGTTTCGAATGGTTTTTACGGGATTCCTGGTCGATACGGGGAGTTCATTCATGGCGAACGAAAGTTTTGTCGTTTATGACGTTTCGTATTGAAAAATCGAGTATTTCGAGGTTATGTTTTACGGCTTCGACAAAATGGACGATCTTATCAACATTGACGCGGTAAAAAAAACGACAGGTTTTAGGTTAGCTTCGAGATAACTCGAGATTACGATTTTTCATGTAATAAAAGAAACGATAATTGGTAAAACTGTTGAAAACTGCTAATTAGTGAGTAATTCAAAATCGAAATGTGAGGAAACAAGATTTTGAAGTGAAATTTGAAAAAAAAGATAACTGTTGGGTTCACTTTTCTTCTTCGTCGTTTTTTTACTGTTTCGCTTGAAATTATCAAAAATCTCTTGAAACCATCAAACGTGAAACATAATTCGCCATGAATGAACGAGACGAACGTTCGAATCGTCTTGATCGGTATATCACACTACAAGGGACAGCCTACGGCTGTGATGCACCGTCGGATCACAAGGCCCGCGCCGATAGGGGCTCTGCAAAGGGGTTTCGTTATCCGCTACCGGGAACAATCCGGATCTCCACGGTGGGAATCGGAGATAGAATCTCCGTAGTTTCGACCTAGCGAAACGGAACAACCTTCAGGGGGCTGCTGGAGACGGAACTCTGTACAAGAAAAGCTGACGGTTTCCGTCGCTATATACACAAGGTTAGGCGATTCCAGGCTTAACATCTTCGCTTCCATCCACGATCCGAGAGCTTCCGTAAGAAGGAAGTTTTCGGTTGCTCATCGGATGGGAATGATCATCAGCGAAAGACGAAAAGCCACGATTCGCCCAATGTTAGGAAGGAAGAGAACAAAACCCATAAATTCAACAAGTTAGGGACGGATTCACGATAAAAGGGTTGCAAATTGGATAGAAAAGAAAAAAACAACGAAAAGTCGTCCATGGATCCAGGCTTCCGGTTCTTACGTCGGTAAGAGTGCATTCCTCGCCATCGTCGACACCGGGAATTGTCGTCTTTCCCTGAGCGACGAAGTAGTAATCCATGATGTTGTCCGAGAGATTGCACATTTCTATGGAGGACATTGAAAATAAAGTTTCGAATCGAAACATCGAAGATGATTCTCGCTGATCCGAACTTCGCGGAATGACTCTCCGAGACTCTCCGAGGCGTAGCTCCGCTCTAAAGTCTTATTACTCGTAGCCCTAAACCTGGACAGCTAACGGTCACCTAAACTCTCCGCTAAGGGCTTGGGACGCGATTCGTTCCGAATGTCAATTTTCTTTCACCCTTTTTTTCGTTTGTCGGAACCATGTCTACGGCGATTTTCTACAAGGAGCCTAAAACATCGAATCGATCTTTCGCGACGATCTAAACCTTACCTTTCAGTCCTTTCACCGAGCCGGACATCATCTGGTAGAAAATGTGGTAGGATCGCTCCAAAGTCTGCTGCGAGATTACACGAGCTTTCTCCAGTAGATCTGGGGAAGAAATCATGCTTGAAGTCTTTCAAGAACTTAAACGAACGATTTAAGCGAAAAGAAAGAAAGGAAAATTTGATTAACACTTACAGGTCTCAATATCAGCACCGGCCAACTTTCCGGAAGGTCCGAAGTGAATACGAATGAATTTACCCTGGAAGAGAACGATTGCGATTTTTCATACACTTTCCTCTGATTATTACGAAATAAATCGAAAGATGAAATCGCCCAAGATCGAACTTACGAAACGGGAAGAATTGTCGTTACGGACGGTCTTAGCGTTACCGAAGGCTTCGAGTACCGGATTGGTCTGTACGACCTGATCTTCCAGGGAACCCTTCTTCTTCGCCGCTGAATCATCTTCGACTTTCTTCGTCGAAGCACCGACCGTCGCGAAATACGCGATTACTTTTTTCGTGTTCTCAGTTTTTCCAGCTCCCGATTCACCGGTAATCAACATAGACTGGTTCTCGTTGTCTGGAGGAAAATTCCAAGTTTTGGGGATTAGAGAAAACGAAGTTGGAGAGTTTTATTCGCAGGGGGAAGTTTTGGCGAGTTTGGGATATCTTACTCGTCAACATGTTGACGTAAGCTCCGTCAGAGATAGCGAAGATATGAGGTGGCACTTCGCTACGCCTCTTGCCACGGTAGAGCTTGGCGCAACGGCCGGTGTACACCGGGTATCTCTTGTAAGGATTGATGGCGACGCAGAACAAGCCGGAGTAGGTCTGCAATATCGATATCCCATGAAAGATCCTTCGAGATTGACGATCCACTCGACAAAAGCATAATTAGCGATCAAAGAACAAATGGCTGATCGGGCCTTTGTCAATTTGCTCTTTTGATCCTCCCGATCATCAAAACGTTCAACTTTTCTTCTCACTCGAATACGTCGAAGAGAAATCATCAACGAATTTCAAATCTCTAATTCCATTAAAAATTGCATTTCGATTTTTCTCAATTTTGCTAAATGATCTATAAAAACGTTTATCAATTTGATGATTTCTCTCCGACCGATGTAAAATCAAAAACGCCTCATACGTGTGCGCAGTCAATTTTGAATGCATGATTGAACGCGTGATATTGTCGTGGCTCCGCGTCTCGACATTTTTTCAAAATGCTTTCCGAGACCAAGCGTCAACCAAAAAGGTATCAATCTCAAAGGTAATTATGAAGAAAAGAAGAAAAAAAAAAGGCACACGTTTCAAGAGAATGTTCCGGAGCTAACTCGAGTCTCGGCCGAGGGCTCGGCACATTCTCGCGTGACGAAGAAACAATATCCGAACGGGAAGAAATCCGCGATAGCGTCGTTGCAAAAAATAAAAAATGATAAAACGCAAAATAGTATCTCGTTTTATGGACCGAAGTATCGTGGAACTCGGATATCCCTTAATTTCAGATATTCTTTCTCGTTCGAACAAACAATTATTCCGGTGAAGTATTTCGCTCCGGAGAGCTTCCGGACAATGAAAAAAAGATTGTTGCGCGGGGATGCTTGAAGATCAGCCAGTCAGTCCTGTATAGTTTTCCTTGGCCTCTCAACACGCAACTGGGAACGCCTGAACAATAAACATCGGGATGAAGGGAAGAAACGGAAGGAAAAGAAAATCGTCACAACAGCGTCACTCTGCGGGTTGTCTCGTCTCCTGTGGAGGGGCCTTACGTAAATGAGCTTGTGGTAATAACGTTGCTTCAAATTGTGGAGAACGGAAGCATCGTTGAGGTAGGTCAAGTTGGACATGTCCTCGGCTTTCTCATACTTGGGCGGGTTCACCTGCTGCAGCTGATCCTTTTTGAAGTCCCTCGTCTATTTTTCGTTTTTTTCGGAGAAGAAAAGAAACAGAGATGAAATTTCCGTTATCGGAACACTTACGTAAATCAGTTTGTGGTAGTAGCGTTGTTTGAGGTTATGAAGTACGGACGCCTCGTTTAAGTGAGTCAAGTCTGCCATATCTTCCGACTTTTCAAACTTCGGCGGATTCACTTGGGACAATTGATCCTTGTTGAATTGTTTCGTCTGTGTACGCATCATCGAAAAAAGTTTTACAACGGTTTCGTCAATTTTTTAGGTTAGCTTCCGTTTTCTTCCGTAACGAAGACAGAAGCGTGTACGGCGAAATTTTGAACTAAAAATCATTAGTGTCCGAATTCGAACGCGATGTCGCTGAAGGACTCTTTTATCAAGATGCTTCGCGTACAAACTGTCAGATGGCGCCACAGTCTCGTCACAGCCAGCACTTTTGTCCAGAAAAACGAATTTGGACAAAAAAAACGTTTGGTCCGCGATTGGAGTATCGTTCTTTTGGACACATTCGATTATTGATAATATCTGGTCGGAATACTTGATTCATTGTGAAAACATGTGTAAAGCTATGCTCGTTTTGGTTATAACGTGAAATTAGT
Source organism: Ophioninae sp. B BG-2022a (assembly GCA_030522765.1). Classification (NCBI taxonomy): domain Eukaryota; kingdom Metazoa; phylum Arthropoda; class Insecta; order Hymenoptera; family Ichneumonidae; species Ophioninae sp. B BG-2022a. The sequence continues at coordinate 3,939 of JAPYZJ010003997.1, read as the reverse complement.
GCAAACCGTCGCTGTAACATTTTAATTCCTGTTTTTCGCGGAGTAAAAAAAATGGCGCTGCTGTTCACAGCCAATTTCATATCGCTGTGTTTTCTTTTGTTTTTTTCTTGTTCCCCGTTCCAGTTGCTGCTACGTTCTTTCGAGTTTTCGATCTAAAAATATGTTGACCCGAGTTTCGAGAGGCGACGCGGCGAAAATTTATTATTGTACGGTGCCGAGAGTTCTAACAATAGAGTTCGGGCGATGCCGGAACCAGAGAGTTTGCTGAACCATTATGTAACTAGTGGAACTAGAGTCTTCTGCTGCGCGACGATGAGCTTTCGTGCATCGGCTAAATATATCTCCCGTTTCTCTCCGACCGATCCAAATTGTGAAACATTGAGCTACTTTGCGCGTGACAAGTCCGAAATTATCAAAAACAAGATGTTTCGTGAAAAGTTACGTCCGAAGGAAGAATCGGAACGCTTCGGATGCTTCGAACGAAAAAAAGGTAATTTTTTCAAAAAAGGTCATTTTTTTAAAAAACTTTTTTTTTTATCCGATTTTTGATTTTGGATTCATCAATTTTTTCGATAGATTAGATTCGGATACTTTATTTTTCGAAGCAACATTTTTTTCGATTTCTCTTAACAGATTTTGATTTTTCATTTTCCAAAAAAACATTTTTTTTTCGATTTCCCCAATGTATTTCGAAAATGAAGATTTTTGCAAATTTTCCTTTCGGGCGTTTCTTTAAAAGCGACCCTATCGCAGCGCCATCTTGGCACTGTTGCGAAACTAAAATTTCGATTGTTTTGATAACAATCCAGGTCGCAGCTGTTTGGAAAATTTGTGTGTAGGTTAAATCGAAGGTGGAAAAGGACTTCGAGGGAATATTGAGGATTGTTGGTTAGGGTGAAAGAAACGAATTCGCCGGGGCCGAAAGAGCCCGTATACCGATCTCAAAATAGGCTCGGAGCTGCCCGATACGGCGATGCTGACGCGAAGCTGTGCCGGGTCGCCTCGAGCTTTTTATATCTACACCCGAACGATATATATTCCCCATGCTTTTAGACGTCCGTCCCGAATGGCTCGTCTCCTCATCGCGGCTTTTCTTTAACTCTCCCGATCGTTCGAATTCTCGGTTTTTTTTCTTTCCGATGCAGCAAACGAGCTCGGGCTTTTTTTAAGTCTCAAAAGTTCGCTGAATAGTACGAGAAAAATCGGTACGGATTTTAACTGAGAATTCTTTACGAAAAATCAAAGCTGAAAAATCCTCCCCGTGTATTTCCGGCCGAGAACTTTTCAGCCGCAAAAATAATCGTTCTAATCTTTTATTTCGCAGGTATCGAATTTCAGACCGTCTCCCATTTGGCGACTCGACAAAAATAGATCTCGTATTGCCGAAATTTGGAACGCCACGAAACCAGAAGTGTGCTATTTTTCGCTCACGGTGAAACCGGAAGTCGCCGATTTTCGGGCACTTTTATGGATTGGATGAATAAAAGAAGATTGGAAATGAAGTTTTAGGATCGGTGGGAAGAAATATACGTACCTCGCCACCCGGAAGTCCAACGGTGACGACCTCACCCTTAGTCGCCTTGATTTCACCGAGAAGGTAACCTTCCTTCTCGTCCGGGACCCAACATGCCTTCTTGCCATCGTAAGGCTTGCTCTGATCGATTCTCTTCTGCTCGAGAGTTACGAACAGATATGGGGTCGGATCGGGATCTTCGCCCACTTGTACTGGCGGCTTCGGCATTTCGAATCGATTTAGTCGTTCGCTCTTCTCTCTTTCCTATCGAACTTCTCTACCTCTTTTCTTCTTTTTTTTTTTTTTCAGCTATACGCGTCGGTGTCGTCAGTTTCGTATTTTTTGTGCGTTCTTTGGAGGGTTTCGGCGACGGACGGACTACTGCTGGCGGCACGATCTAACCGGCCCTACGAAAACATTCGACAGACAAAAACAAAACGGTCAAAAATAACGACGAAGACAACGATGCCAATGCGAACTTGAGAAAGCTTTCGGTCTATTTTCCAATCGGCCAATGACGCAAAATGGTCGATCTCTTTCGTCGAATTTCAACTCGAGCCATTTCCAGTTTTCAAATGGTCTCCAACTTCCGGTTTTTGGTAATTTCGATTTTTCAATTTGGACTTTGATGGAAATTCGATCTCTGACGCAATTCCACAAAATGGCGGCGTTTGAAAAACATCGAATTTCTCAAGATTCACAAACAATTTGGATTTTCCATTGAAATTCAATATCCCTTTTGCTTCTGAACGAAAATTTCATCTCCCTGTGACCTGATTTTCAAAATGGCTGCAATCGCGTTCCAAAACTCAAAACTTCTCGAAATTTTCAATAAAATTCAAATTCCGATCTTTAACTTCAAAATTTTCGAAATTTCACGAGCCTTTAACCAAAATTTTTCGAAAAATCTCGAATTTCCACTGAAACCCAAAGTGTCAGGTCGACATTTGATCCAAATTTCAAAATGATAGTTTCGAATCGCCGATTCGAAAATAAAATTTCAAAAAAAGTTAAAATCGCCGAAAAATCTCTCGTGAAATCGGCGAGACCCCGAGTGTAGGAATCCTCGAGGTTGGTATCAGATAACACGATCACTTGACCACTCGCCACCCACGCACCGGAAAACCGCCGATTATCCGACGATCGCGATTTTCTTCGGGATATTGTATTTTCTCTCGAAAAAAAAAAAACAAAAAAAAACAAAAAATAAATAAATGCGAAAAGTGTCGCGACGTATCACCGATTTCAAACTTCAAGGTCAAAAGGTCATAGCTTTCGAATCGACACGACTTAATCGACCAAGGATCGAGAGCGAACCTCAAATTTATTCGCATCGACAATTCTTTTCTCATTTTTCTTTTTTCTCTCTCTTTTTTTTTTTTTTTTTTTCGTTACCACAAAATTCACTGACCGAGACTCGCGTCCGAAATAACGAGACACATTTAACGAATATTTATTAGAATATTATTACGGATTTTCTCGGAAATGATCGAACCGGAAATGACGACACCGGAAGTGCACGTAATCTTTAATTCCGCGTCACTAAAACGGCCACGACACACGCGAATATTACTACCGATATCCGAGCCGATTTCACCTCGATTCGCGTACAAAAGAGGCTCTACTTCCGGTTACAAGAGGCAAAATCGTTTCAACTCCACAGACTTCCGGTTTACGTGACTCCGATGATTCCGTTATTTCTACGTATTTCCTTTTCGTTCGAGATCGAAGTTACGAAAAATCGGTGGTTTTTTTTTATCACTCGAAGACTCGGGAACCGGAAGTCCAGTGGTACCAGCTCTTCGACCGGAAGTTCCTTCGTATTTCCGGTATTGTTTTTTCTCTCTTTCGATTTCTTAGTTGTTTTTTAATTTTCTTTTGTTCCAGCGATGAATGTTTTTTTTTTTTTTTCGTTTCGACCGGGACGAAAAGAACGATTAAAAATTCGCAGGAGGAACCGACGTGATGCACTTACGTTAGAGAGCCGTTCTGTCGGGGAAACGAGCGGGGGCTCCCAATATAAGCGCGTGCAACGTGATCCTAGAGTAGTACGGGCTCTACGATTGGACCAACCAACCGACCAATCCTGATCAACGTTATTTCTTGGTCCAATCTACCTTTTTAGGTGGAGATGATACCAAAAGTGTGATAGGGGTGGTCGCGGAAAGCTACTAGGGCCAAAGCACCGTTTGAAGTGAGACGAAAATAGATACTCGTGCGAGAGGGACCCTGTACGTGGCGAGAGCGTTTTCTCTCCGGGATACGAGTCTCCTCGTTTCATTTATTTTCCCGTTTATCCCGTTTTTCCCTCGTTTCCCTTTTTTTCCCCATTTTTTTTTTTTTTTTTTTTTTTTTTTTTTTTTTTTTTTTTTTTTTTTTTTCTTTTTTTTTTTTTGTATATATGTTGTGTTTTGTGTCTAGTTTTT
>JAPYZJ010003996.1:0-14713 GCA_030522765.1 Ophioninae sp. B BG-2022a | reverse complement strand
TTATAAAAAAGTGAATTTAACACAGTCCTTCCCTGAAAAAACTGTTTCTGCAGACATTAATAGTTGTCAAATTAATAAAAGTAAATTCCCGAAAATCCTCAAAATATTATATCAAGATTTAGGATCATTTTAGAATTATTTTCGAATTTTTCCATAAAAAATTCAAGAATTATAAAAAAGTGAATTTAACAGGATCCTTTCCTGAAAAAAACTATTTCTGCAGACGTTAATACTTGTCAAATAAATAAAACTAAATTCCCGAAAATCCTGAAAATCTTATATCAAGATTTAGGATCATTTTAGAATTATTTTCGAATTTTTCCATAAAAAATTCAAGAATTATAAAAAAGTGAATTTAACAGGATCCTTTTCTGAAAAACCTATTTCTGCAGACGTTAATACTTGTCAAATTAATAAAACTAAATTCCCGAAAATCCTGAAAATATTATATCAAGATTTAAGATCAAACGATTCATTAGATTAAATTTCGACTAAATTAGAAAGATTTATATCACCGATGAATTAATTAGTAATCATTAAAAATTTACATTGAATTTTTTTATGATAATTTATAACAATAAGGTGATAATATTACCGCCGTTTTTAATTTGCGTTTCTCCGAGCGAGAAAATTCTCAAATTGTTTTTCAAGTTTAACAATAATTTTCGAACCTCTTAAAACGAGCAATATTTAAAACACTTGGGGAATCCAGCGGATCGCTTCCGAGAGGTAGAGAGCGGAGGTGTTAAGTGCGAATTATCGACTCGTTGACAATTCGTTCAGTGTAGCACTTTAGAAAGCTGTTTTATCTAAAAAGCTAAGAAACAAAAAGGCGTAATTCCCAAATCTTCAAGACTGTATAAACGACATACGTCCTTTGGTAAATCAGCTATTAGGATTGTCGATCAAGACGGCAACTCAGCTTTCTCTCTTACTAAAAATCCGTGAACTCGTTTGCAAAATAAATAACACAATTAACGTTGAAAAGTGAGCAAAGTCGTGACCTTGCTTGTACAAAAAATTACAAAACCCCCGGATTCGATTTCTCGTCTCCTGTATTTTTGTCGCTTCGTATAAATATAATTTCGAAAAGCACAGCGTCAGTCGCGTCGTAACTTCGAAATCAGACACAACGGATTCTCTGGACGATCGGTTATCGCACAGAGATGAAACGTTATCAAATGATTGTGCTCTTCGTCGCGATCGGTTTCGCCACCAGTCGCGAAATATCTCGACCAACGAGTGATCGCTCAATCGAAAATCACGGAAACAAATACGAAACTGCCGAAGTGATCGAATCAAGAAAACACAAGCCCTATCACGATTTGTTTCTCTGTAAGTCGAAAAAAAAGGGATTGGCTTTAGAAATGCGTCGCATAAATTCGTGGTTTCTGGAAGTGTTAAGGGCTCAAGGGACTTCTCCTCTAAACGTCGATTGTAAATTTGTCTGTCGGAGTTGCGTTTAAATATTTTTAAGAAATTTTTTTTAATTCGTAAAAAGTTTGGTTTTGTTTGGGTTTGTTTGGGTTTGCCCCTCTCCCTCCATACTCGCCACTCTTCCTCGCAAGTCCGTAAAATAGCGACGTATTTCTAAAGTTTTACCGAAAAAAGGGCAAAGTATTTCAATTTACAGAGTGGGGAAAAAGTACGAAAATCCCTAAAAATTTCGGACTATTTTTTATAAAAAAAAAAAAGAACAATCAAGCCCAAATATTAGGTAGTTTTCAACGAGAAATCCACTGGTGACCTTTAATTTGACTTTAAACCTGATTTTTGGCATCAGCAATCCAAAGATCGAGAAATTTCACATTCGAAAATGTCGAAACGTTGACGTTCACTCCCCGTTTGAAAAAAACGAAGTTGAACTTGAATTGACCTTGAAAATAAAGTTCAAGGTCAACTTAAAGGTCACTTAGAATCCCTCGTTGAAAACTATCTAAAACTTGAGCTTTAGTCTGTTTTTTTTTTATTTCCGAAATTTCGTGGTGTTTTCATACTTTTTTTTTATTTTGTATATAATACCGTATCGAAAGAGAATAATGTGGACGTGACCTGTAATATTAAAAAGACGATGAATTTACGAAAAATTAGTTGATCTCTGAAAGTTTCAGTCGGGAGGAAGACCGGCTTCAGCACCGTTTATGTTAATCCTCTGCATCGCATCATCACGCGTAATTATATTCGTTACGAATGATAATACGTTGCTCGAATCGTTAATCACATCGTTAAACGTGACTCACAGGATTATTAGGGATCGTTGAAGGAGAATTATCTTTAATCGTTTATCGTTTTAAAAAGTCGTTTTCCGTCATGTTACGTTAATCTTTGTGGGTTTCGTATCGTGATACTTTACGTGTTTCGTAAATGCGTGATTATACTTGGGAGCATAGCGTTTGATCAAAAGTTGAGATATACCTTTCGTCGGATTTATCGTGGGACTTGCTCTTCCGAGAATAAACTACTTTACGTTTTCGGAATTCCTTGGTGGCTAGGAATGAAAATGAAAAAAAAAATGAAAAAAAATTAAATGAAAAAAATGAAAAAAATTAAATGAAAAATGAAAAAAATGTAATGAAAAAAATGAAATGAAAAATGAAAAATGAAAAAAATGAAAAATGAAAAAAATGAAATAAAAAATGAAAAAAATGAAATGAAAAATGAAAAAAATGAAAAAAATGAAATGAAAAATGAAAAAAATGAAAAATGAAAAAAAAAATGGAACATTTTTCATCGTTTCGTCATGCCTGTCTGTCACGTGAAAACTTTCTGTGCTTGTAACTTTTCCCACAAACGAATATCTTCACTACTAGAGATCTTTTGAGTGATGACATGCCGTACTTTGCTTAACGTTTATTTCGATACACTGATTTCACTTTTATCCGGCAAACTATGTTTTTTAGGGGTCGTTGAATGCGAATTTGAAATCTCATTGTGCAAATTCAACATTTTTTTTCATGATTTTTTATAATTTTGGAGATCACTCAGATCGAATGAAAATTGTGATTTGTAAAATTCAAAATGACAAGTTTATCACGAAAAATGCGATTGTAAAGAAGACTTACTTTTGAACAAAAGTATTTTTCAGTTCTTGACATCTTTGAATTCACATTCGGAATAAAATTTTTGAAATTCCGTTTCATTGCTTTACTTTCCGAATGTTCATTGGCCTATTGGATCAGCCAGTTTGAAAAATGAAAATCTGATGTCAAATTTAGTTTCAGTAAAGTTAAAAATCATAGTAATAGTTTTTATCAAATGTAAATCTTTTTCCTGACACGAAAGTGGTACTGAAATCTTACAATGGCCGCGTTAAAGCATTAATTTTGAAAAAGAAGAGAAAACGATTCACCTCTAGCAAGCTCGTTATCAATGTCGAAAGTATTTTTTACACGTGTTACAACGCGCTCTCAGAATCTTTAATTGACAAAAAAAAAAAACGCGACGATTATTCGCAGTTATGGGAGGACTTCAGAGTTTGGTAACGTTCATCGTGATAAAGATCAAAGTGGTACTGTTGGTCGCGACGATCGTCGGTTTTGCCGCGCTCGCTTTTAAATTATACAGCTTCCTTAAATACACGGGTTATTCCTACAAAAACTATCCGTCGATGGTCGCGCCGTCGTACGAGTACTCGAGTTACTCGGGACCACCCTTGTCGCCGTATTCCTCGTTTCATCACGACCATGAAGTTAACGTCAACGATTGGCTTCCTCACGGAGAAAGTTACGGCAGATCGTCGAATCAACCGTCCAAAAGGTGTGTCAAACATTTTCTCCTAAAGGTATCGTGCACCTCGATATTGAAGACGTTCACGAGACGAATTTCTGAGTCGCTGGAATTTACAAAAATTAATGTTAATTCTTTTGAGAAGCGAAATCTTTTTGATATTTCATTTTAAATAAAATCGTTTCAAAATTTACGGTTGTGAGTAAGTTCATGTCAATCGCCGTAGTTGCGAAACGCTGATTCGTTCTTAGCTTGAATGTTGCAGATTAAACACGACAGAAATGATATATACGTTGGTGAACGTTGACAAAGAAGCCTGCCAGCTGAGCCTGCTCTGTCAATTCGGTTCAACGATCGCAGGATCGCCTTTTTTCGATTATCATCCAACGAGGTAATTCACAAAGTCTCGAGTATCTTCTTTTATTAAACTGCATTAACCGGATCTCTTTTTTTACGTTCCGTACAGGCGTGCTCTTAAGCGACGAGATACATCGAATAATTCGTTCGGCGATTGCAACGCGTATTACGAGAGATGTCTGGATACGAGGAAGGATCGTTTGAACGATCGAGGAAAAAGACGTAATTTTGCGCATCGGAATCCGAGCGATTATCGACAAACTGTCAAATGAATTATCACACTCGAGAGGAAAAAAGACTTTTCAATAAATGATCATTCTTTTCTATACGAATTCGGCATCAAAACTGGTAATGAATTCACCCATGAGTCCTAGTCGAGGATCGCGGATCCTTGGACACGGAGGATTTTTTACTTAATATTTACGGATTTTCGTGCCGACGAATCACAAATAAAGCTCAAAATCGACTCTGGCTGCGCTGTAAAACTGTCCTTGCTGTCCGGTTCGTCGAACCCAAGCGCCGCTCTTGAAATATCCCTCTTTCGACCAAGCTTGCATTTGCTCCGTGCTGTGAGGACCGTTCACTTCGGCATTATCGTTCTGCGACCATTTCAATTCCCAGGTCACGACTTCTTCTTCCGTCGGTTGCTCGTTTTGATCTTCCAAGTTTTTTGTCGAATTCTCAGCGCTCGGTGTTGAATCCTCACCGAACTTCGCTTTTTCCTTCGTATCGAAATCGTCGGCGTACATATCCAGTTCCGCGTCTTGTTTGCCGCCGCGTTCGACCTGTGGAACGTGAATACGTAAGATCGATCGAAACCCAAAATTGGCACGAATGGATAGGATCGTAATAAAAACCTTTCTTTTTATGGAATCGTAACTTTCTTGGTAGATATCCATGTTTCCTGTACGGGTGAGAAGCTCGTTAGCGAGCTCCGTCAATTTGACAATTTTCTCGGAATTGTCATCAGCGTCGCATCCTCCGGATTCTTTTTCGGTAATCTCCGCACTCGTAGAGTCCTCCTTTCTTTTAGCGATTTCCTTCTTTCTCTTCCATCTCTCCGCCGTCGTCATCCTTTTTTTACCTTTACCCAAACGGCACAACGCTTTGGACACCGTTTCTCCCGTTCGCAGATATTCCAGTATTTGCTTGTACAGAAGCGTCGGATCGAAAAGCACTTCCGATTCGTCTTCGCTGTCGCTTTCCGCTAAACCTTTCGTTTCGTCGTCTTTCAGTTTCTCCTTATCTTTGTCCGTCCGCGGTTTGATCTAGTCGGTTCGTAATGCTCAGTTTTGGTTATGTTTGGAATTGAAAGCTTGATAAATATCCGTACGCACCTGGACCCAATTGATGTTGTCTAACCAATTGTCCCTAATCTCTTTTTCTTTGTTCCAGAGATAATGACCTTCCTTATCAAAGTGCCCTTCTTCCAGTTCCTCTTTCATGTTGAATGCGGTAAATCCCGCACTGGTTTCACCAGTGAGAGGTTCATCGTCAATACCTGAAGTAAAAGTGATACATATCGTTCATCGTTTTAATGAAGAGCAACGAAGACGAACAACTTTCGTTTTTTTGAAAAATCAACCATTTCAGCGATTTTTGTATTCGATCGAATCGATTTCACACTTACGGTACCGCGGATGGTATCACTCTCGAAATGAGCGATTTACTGAATTTAACAATCGTGTTAAAAACTACGAACGTTTCAATAAATATTGAAAAGATCGATGAAATTGCTATACGAAAGCTTTTTATAACCTAGTCCATATTTAAGGTGAAATTACCTTCAATGTCTTCTTCGTCCATAACGTTGTATCTGTCTTCGTTAACTTCGGCATCTTCCTCGTCAGAATCCAAAGAATTTTGCACTGTGGTAGATTTGTTAGGTGGGACTTTGAAGTACGTAGGACTCTCTAAATACTCGTCTAATTTACGCTTGGACATGTTTAAATCACTTTGTTCGTTAAATTCACTGACACTGCGTGCACTTAACCTCGACAAAACGCTTCCGGAATTGTACAAGTGTTTGGACTGTCTACATTCTATGACGGAAATCCGAACTTTTTGTCACTTCCGCGACAATTATCTATCTTGTTAAGATCCAGTACGAAAAAATTATTTCAAGGTAATCTCAAAAAAAATGTAAACAGTAGAACGGAAAAGGATTCATCGGACCTACGAAGATCCGCTATCTTTTGAGTTGCTTGATAAATTGACCTTTCCGAAGTTGGCCGCTGTACGTGATTTTTTCCATTTCGGGACGAGCACAGCGCCATTCAATTTTTTACTTAGTGGGATGACAAGGGAACTCTATTACCGATAAACAATAATTACGCCGAGTCGATAACTTATCAACGATTTTCAACTTTCATTTTTTCAGATAAATAATGATGTTCCAAAGACCTAATTTTCTTCAAAATCAATCAATAATTTTGTTCAAAGTTATTTTCTTAAAACCACATTATATAGACCAATACAGCTATGATCTCTAAAACTACTTGGAAGACGGTATTGAAAAATAAATTCATAACCACAAAATATAAACTGTGAAGTTTTATTATTAAGTGGTCCAGTAGTTTTTTCTATAAATAATTGTCTGGCATCTCTGGGGAATTCTTTCGACTAATTTCATGTTATAATACTTGTAGTCATACACGTAATTATCTCAAGGGTTTTATGGTCCGCTGGATTAATTTGTCCGTCTGAGTACAATATCGAAAATTGGTTAGACGAGCTCAAAACAAGTTTTGTGCAAAAAATGTACATTATCGGAGTAGGGGTTCAAACATTCTTGCGACTGAACGAATCAAAGAATTCTTCGGACAACAGATAAACTATACAGAAGCTATCTGTATCCAGTATCTTAACAAAAGTTCCTGCTACTTATTCGCGTTCTAATCTACCCTCCGATAGTATTCAACAATCGATGTATTCATGCGCACTTTAACTAAACAGACTGTACAGAAAAGAAGCAGATTCGAAGCTGCTCTTTCGATATTACAAATCACAAATACTTCGTGTATTTCCTTACGACGAATACAAAATAGAATTTCCCAAGCTTAATCGTTAAAATTAGTTCGATATGAAGGAAGAGTCAGATTTGATTGACGATACGATTTAAAAAATTGAATTCAGTCAGTCCGCGCAATGGTCGAACTTGGAGAAGAAGTATTGTTTCTATAGACGTACACTTGTAGGAGTATAGCTACATCGATGATGACTTGTAGAATCCCACATATAGAAAATTGTACAGGAGCTTCTCTGTGTAGAAAATAGCAAGTCTTGAAAGTGTCGCCGATCATCCACATTGTGACCATCGCCAGACTAAGGGAAATTTAATCGAAACAATTACTCGTACCGATATTCCATCTCTAGAAATTAAATGGACAAATAATCGACGCACCTCATTCCGGTAGTAGATTTGTTATGCCAATTGCGTAAGAATTGTGGCACTCCTAACATCGCCTCGGTCAACGATGCCATAGCGCCAACACCCTCGACGAATATCGCGTAATCCATAAACATGTACATGAGTAATCCACCCAGTACACTGAACAGAAGAATAAAGTCCAGGTAGGATTGGAAGTCTGTCCATTTCCAAAAGTATTTAGTGTCCAAATCTAGTAGAGTTATCGTTCGACAAGATAATCAAATAAACACCGACAAAGCCGAACGACGAAACGAAAAGAATAAAACTTTTTACAGCGCTCGAACAAAAAAAAAGGAGTTTGGTTTTGCTTACCTGTGAATACGCGTCGTTTTGATTTTATTATTTGATTTTTGTTGCGTACATCGACGCACAATTTAATCATAAGCAACATCGTCAAATTCATCAAAATACTTTGGAGCAATAGAGGTATCTCGTAGAATTTTCCAAACCTGTAAAAAAACAATAATTATGGTTAGAAAGAATCGGTGGATCGATCGAAACGTAGATTGTAGGAAAAATTATGAAAAGTAAAGAAAAATGATGAAAAGTACCAGAATATAATACGAAGCGTGTTGGCAATGAGGAGGGCCAAGCAGACATAGAGAGAAAAACCTTCCGCGTCCTCTTTTTGTTTGATCTCTCTGTACTGCGGTATGTAAGGAACTACACCGCCAAAAATCATAACTCCTACGGCTATCCATCCTACAACGTCCGTTATGCTCACTTCTTCATACGTAATATTCATTTTTGTAATGATTCTTTGGATTTCGATTCACTAATTAGCCAATTGCTTTGCCATGGCAGTCTAACAGTAATAAATACGTATTCGAATCCCGTGCGTATCGCAAGTGTGTAAATGTGACGTCATCACGATAAAAACGAAGAAACTTCGTGGGGTTATGTCGTTTCGATTATTAACACTGTCATAATCTCGTTAATTTAAAATTCGTTATTAATGCGAGCTTCCACGAGCAAATGTTATTCATCGGGAAAGAAACGATTACAGTATCGAATACAAAGTCAACGGAGGCATCGTTATTTTGATTTGGAACAATGAAAAGCGCGACGCACAAAAATAGTTGTGCGTCGATTTTTACGTGCTTGCTGGAACTGCACGCCCACGCGACTGATCTTTGGCGAGAATTTGTGTCTCATTATTTGGTCGACTGATTTGTTATCGTTCGTTAACAGCTGTAGCCGATCCGTCGTCGGAGAGGGGAGAAATAACGAATACCGGCTAATAGAACGAAATGGAAGCGTTAAATCGCAGCTGATTACTATCCGAATATGTCTTATCCTCCCGCGATGATATAAAAACAACTGAAGGTTCAACATATTCTTTTCATATCTAGCTGTTTACCAGGTACAATATTTAAAATCGTTTCGAAGTAATATTACGTTTATCTAACTCTTTACTGTGCGCGTCTGTTTTTGGTGAAAAGTGAGGTTATACGTGCCATTTTCTACACTTACGTAACCAAAAAAAGCATGTCTATGCTAATTCAGTTTTTATGTTGTATTCGATGTAAAGCTCAAATTGAGGCGAAAGAAGACGAATTTTCCACTTATCCGTGAACCTATAGTTTGCATCAAATCTATATTGGAAACAGATCAAATACATAAAGAAAGTATTACGAAGAATAAAATGTGTTCATTTTTCTAGATAATGGCGATATCAAGAACGTTCAACCATTTCCTCCGCAGAACACCGGCGCTCTCTACCAGTTCTATCCTGTCCCTCTACTACCCGACCGTTCCGCTGAAGACGACTACGCGACACTCGAGTCAGAAATCCCTTTCGAAATCGGAGCACAATGAAACCGGCGGTCAGCTGCAAACTGGCTTTGCGGAAGTAGGTAATTTTGTTTCTAACGATACTTCAAACGATTTTCCAACAACAGCCGCTGACAACCTTGGATTTCGAAAGCCTAATACGCTCCGTTCACAGTCAAAGAAAACACGAAATCCGCTTGGTACACCAGCGTTATACTCGCCGGCGTAGGGGTCACCGCGCTCATGTTCTACGCGATATTCAGAGAGCTCTTTTCGAAGAACAGCCCCAACGGAGTTTACACCAAAGCGGTGGAAGATTGCATCAAAGAACCAAGAGTCAAAGATGCTCTCGGCGAACCGATAAAGGCTTACGGAGAAGAGACTCGCAGGGGTAGACGAGGCCATGTGAAACATTTGGTGTATCAACAGAACGGCGTCGACCACATGAGAATGCAATTCCATATTCAGGGAATTCGTAAACGCGGCACTGTTCATTTGGAGGTTCAAGAGGTAAGATTCCGATACTTAATTCACTCGGATATGACAGATCTCTCATTAGGTTTCAAGTATTGAAGAAAAATTAGAGAAAAAAAGTGTAAAAAAGCTAAAATACGTATAAAGAAGAAAATATCAAATTATTCTTTTTTGATGATAATTCTGAAAGAGTAAATTGATTGCCATGAGTATGATAGAGATCTATTTCAGATACTCCAGGATTTCTGGAACGGTTGATTTTTTTGAAAAATCGTTGAATAGTGAATAATTAGTCTCATATTTCGTTCCAGATTTGGATGTCAAAATTCACAACTTTCGATTGTTTTTTCTGTCATCTTTCTATCAACACACGTTTCCTGTATTTCAGAACGAATCCGGCAACTACGTGTACAGATATTTGTTCGTACAGTTGGAAGATTACGCGCGCAACGTAATAGTTCTGGAGGACAATCGAGGTTCGTCCGTACCTGAAACGAATAATTTCAGGGATGAGCCTACTTTCTCATTGTCGTGAATTCACACGAAAGCTTTACTGCAAAGATCGAAACGAGATCGGTTCGTAAGTCATCAAACATCTGCGAATGAAAAGCTGTAACCTGTTACAACTTGTGAGAAATACAAATTAGCATCATTTTGACCTCGATCAGCAAACACTGTGTTCTTTCGATTGAATCTTTCTTCTCTGTTACTTTCGTATCCTTGCGTTGTTTTTATAGTATTTTCAATATCACGTTTGAAGCATTGAATCTTACATTCCTGGCGGTAACGTAATCATCAAAACGTCATTGAAAAAAGTAAATCTCCCGAATGTCAATTTCCCCTTAACTAATTTCTCCAAAGTTTCGTCGTTCATAAAACGCTCTTAAGAGGATAATGGAACATTCAGTAGTTCATCCGGAGGCCAAGACAAGTCACTTTGTTGCGTAAGATTGAAGTTGAAATAGACTTGATCCCAATGACCTCCTCGCTTGTAAAAACTGCCATCAATTGATTTCAATTCGTAATACAATATAAGTCGTACATTACACGAACAATTGAGTATTCCTAAAGATTTTCAACGACCGCGTGACTCATGTGCCCAGACGAGCAAAAAAAAAAACACATTCACGAGATAATGAGTAAGTATACAAAGAATGAAAAATGGGGGTTTATACCACTTGTATTTTTCGGAGATAAACGGATGATGCATTACGCGTTGAGAAATCGAGGGAGAGGACAACGGATGTTAATGACTGATTAACAATTCTAACAATGACGTGCCGCGACGTCTGATAACAATATTTCGACGAAACGTGACCGCCCAAATGCCCATAAAACGTTCTTCGAAAGTTGGCTTCGCGAAAAAACTTCGTTTCACTTTGGCATCTTATAAGTTATGGAATTCATATTCCAGTAAATAGGCCATTGGGGTCACGTGACTTTATTTTGCCACCCATCGAATATTAGGTCTAGTAAAAAGAAATCCATGATTTTTCCGGCTTTAGCTGTATCTCGTGTTTTATAAGTCCGTACGGGTGACACCGGATGGCGATTGGTTGATTCCAAAAAGTAATGGATTTCTTTTTACTACACCTAATATTGACAGATAGAACTAGAAAAGTAGTTGGGATAATACTTTTCGAACAAATGAAATGAAAAAAATATGTAACGTAAAACTTTTTTTTAGAAACATTTGTGATAAAAAGCAACGTTGTTACGAAAAAATTGACAAAAGGGCTGAAGATTCCTTTTTTTTGACCTTTTTCTTTTTACACAATTTATGTCAATGAAGGTAAACTCGAATATTTTTACTTTCAGATATTATCGAAATACACAATAATTGATCGAATTTTTTGTAATTTCTCATCGATGCTACATATTTTCTGAAACTATTTATGTAATTTTTTTCGAAATGTTCCGATACTTTAGTTAAAGTGCACATCCAAGTGCACAACCCAAACAAACCCAAACAAACCCAAATGGCATGAGCAGTTTTTTCAAATTTGTCTTGAAATTTACAAAATTTCGAAAATTTTCATTATGGAAAAGTGATTGGTATTTTCGAGCAGTAATTTCATACGGGACACTTTATACATATGGTTATTTCCGGTTTCCAGCTGAAAGAACGTTTGCGGCGTATCCGAGCCCTTTTAGTTTTGAGATCATCGATATTATGTGCGTAAGATTGCAGCTCGGTATTACCAACGAGGATAGAATTCCTCGGAACTGTTACGGCGTTTGCGGGCTATTTGAAGCCAGAAAAGTTGGAAGGCGTCAACGAGATTGCGGCTCAGCCTTAAGGTGACGCCAGCATCACTTCCGTACGTATTTTATACGTACTGAATTACGTCAGTGTTTTGGGTAGCCCAAATTTCCGTTTTCGACGTCGATGACGAGATCGAATAATTTTTCATAAAATTTCACAATAATTACGTCAGTGTTTCATACAACAAAACAAACCCAAACAAACCCAAACAAAAAATATTGTTCACTCTCAAGTATTGAAAAATTAAACTTAAATGAAACGTACGCTGTCTTTTGTTCATTTCTCACCCATGCAATCACAGCGAAGCGTTGCAGGGCACAGCTAGTTATGAATAATACGAATTAATTCATAAATAATCATTTTCATTTAATTCCATCAATGACAACTACAAATTCATTATCTTCATCAATCATTTGATTTTTTGAAAAAAACATTAGTTTTTTATACGAAATTTCGTTGAATTATGCTTACTCTCTAAAAATCTATTTTTTCACATTATTTTGAATTTTTTATTGCAATCAAAAGTTTACTGTCAATTTTCGCTTTTTGTATAATACGTTGAATCTTTTTCTTCAATTATAGTTGTTTCGAGTACCGAACGTTATTTTGACATTTGCACAGCTGGTGATCATTCAAACATTTTCAAAAAGTCAAATATTCGAACGTTAATTCATATTTAATCATTTTCATTGAATTCCATCAATGATAACTACAAATTCATTATCTTCATCAAGCATTTGATTTTTTGAAAAAAACATTAGTTTTTTCATACGAAATTTCGTTGAATTATGCTTACTCTCTAAAAATCTAACTATTTTTCCACATTATTTTGAATTTTTGATTGCTATCAAAAGTTTACTTTCAATTTTCGCTTTTTGTATAATACGTTGAATCTTTTTCCTCGATTATAGTTGTTTCGAGTACCGAACGTTATTTTGACATTTGCACAGCTGGTGATTATTCGAACATTTTCAAAAAGTCAAATATTCGAGCACCTATTCGATTATCGCACCATCTAGCGTCTGTAAAATTCACGAAAAGTTTGGATTCGAACCGTTGGTAATAAACACTCATGTATGGGGTACTATCTTCGTGGGCATTACTCATGAGCTATCTTCGAACTGTCAGAGTCATTGTCATTCAGAGGCAAAATCCCGCGGTGTAGACGAGCGGGAATAAATTGAAGTAGGAAATGAGGCAGGGAGAGAGAAAAAGAGAGAGAGAGAGAAGTTCAGTCTCGGGAGGCGCCAAAAGTTCGAAGTAGGGAGATGGTATCGTTTCGATACACCGATAGCACGAGGCACAGTTATGACAATCGTTCTCGTGCTGGCGTCTCTAAATCACATCTTTCGCTGGGATGCAATAAGGATATTTCATTTTTTGTTTAAAAAAAACCATGAAAAATGTCGAAACGTTGCAATTCTTTCCGCGAGTAATTTTTTCATCGTTTGGTGAACGACCATAAGTGTCACGTGATTTTTATTAATTTTTGTCATATTAAAACTGAAAATGTTCAAAAATTAGTGAAAAACGAAAATTTTCAACGGATTTGTTCATTTTCGGAAAAAATTTTTTATTCGAGATTTAAAGAACCCAAAGGACCTCTGAGGAATTTGCCTAAAAGATAAAAAGTGATTAGTGATAGTAACACCGAGTGCACACAATGGGAAATTGTTGCTCGTATTTTTCACGATTCAGAGCCGTTTTTAGGCCCCATGAAGACGACTTGGATCTTAAACCCGTTTGCACCAAGCCTGAATGTTTGCCAAGACCGCCGTCTATAGCTGTCAATGGTACGTGTTATCTCGTATTTACTCGTTTCGTTAACCGTAAATTTCAGACCCGAAATTTTATTGTGAAACTTCGAACTCTCGAACTCGACGATTTATTTCGTGAGTCTGGATGATTGGAAAATTCCACTTTTTTGAAAATATGGTTTTCACGTCATCGGAAAAAAAAAAAGAAATAGTTTGCCTTTGATTAAGAGTGAATATTGATGACCTGCTATCCCTCGATTACTCTATTTGATGATATTTCCTTATATTCATTTTTTATATTTTCAGTGGTGAAAAACATTGGATGAAAAAAATTGTTGTCGAAAAACTTATTTTTTGAAAATGGTAAAAAACGAAAACGTGCAAAATCTATCGATTTCGTAAAAGCTTATCATCTTATTCAGCAAGTACGACAGAATTATTCATTTTCGAGCCTTCTTTTACAGCTTTCAACTGACATGACGAATTCACGTTAAAAGACACGCAGGCACGCGTACTTGACACCACCGTTAAAAGGGGTCAATGATTCGCGACTCCTATAAAAAAAATTTTAAAAATAACGATTATCAACTCTTTCTCAAAAATTATGTTTTCCCTTTTTTCAAAAGCCTTTTTTTGAAAATCCAATACGATCGTGTCGATTCGAATTACCATTTTATAGGAAAAAAAAAAAACAAAAAAAAAACACAAACAAAACAAAATAAAAAAAAAACAAAAAAAACCCAAAAACAAAAAAACAAAATAAAAAACAAACAAAAAAAAACCCAAAAACAAAAAAACAAAAAAAAAAAAAACAAAAAAAAACCCAAAAAAAAAAAAACAAAAAAAAAAAAAACAAAAAAAAAAAAAAACAAAAAAAAAAAAAAAAAAAAAAAAAAAAAAAAAAAAAAAAAAAAAAAACAAAAAAAAAAA
>JAPYZJ010003995.1:0-14714 GCA_030522765.1 Ophioninae sp. B BG-2022a | reverse complement strand
TAAAAACTTCACAGTTTATTTCATTTTTACCAAATAATTGCATTCTTGTCTCAAAAATACTTTCAAAATGGTAAAAATATTTAGAAAAATTGAGCAAAAGTCTTTAAACTTACGTAATTTCTGCGTTTTCTGCCGGATTTGATTCTTTTTTCGCCCAGAACCTCTAAATGCAGGTTACATCAAAATACGACTGAAAGAAACAAAACAGTGGAAGAAACAATTTTGTCAAGTGCGACTGGCGAATATCGTAGGTCCGCGCAATACAGTAAAAAAATCGAAAACTTGGAAACTTGCAAGGTTTTATCATATTCAACTAAACTGCCTGAAGAAGCATATAGGGGAAGCAGTCATCGGTCTATTGCAGCCATACGGCATCCCGAAAGTTTGCCAGGAAGAACGAAAAATAAATTCGAAAATCCTGACAACGAGGTCGTTTCCATGATTTCACCTCTCGATCTGACAGCCTCTTCCTCTCTTTCTCTTCATGGCAAATACGGGGGCCGTCTCTCGCTGCTGGGTGCGGGCCCGAGGCCTGCAGAGCCGTTAAAGACCACGGTAGAATCGCCGAAGGGGCCTTCGCCGTGCTGCCTGGATTGCCCGCTTGTATCTTTAAAATTAGAGGTATAGTCCGCTGAATCTACAGGATAGTAGTGCACGACGCGATGCAGCTATGGCTGTTGCTGCTGCCGCCTGATGGCTGCTGCAAAAGACGAGGCCGTGGGGCCTTATACCTCTCGATCTTTTCTCCGCTGCTGCTCCTCGGATCTTGCTGTTGCGGGCTATGGGTCGCGACCCCAGATCGGTCCACTCCCTCGCGGCTTGCCTCCCGTGCCTCCGTTTTCTCTTCCACCACTTTACCTGCTCTCTCTCTCTCATTCTCTCTCATCCTGGTCCGCTCTTTCTCCCACTCATCGGCGTCATAGTTACATGCTTTCCTTTTTTTCCGTTCTTTTTTGTGAAACTCTTTCCCTTTCTTTATCCTTTTGCACTCTTGAAATATCTTGGCGTCTCCATTGCTCATACTCGGTCACTCTCGCGGTTTCGTTCCAGCCTCCGTCCTTACCGAGATGTATGCGGTGCACAGGTTTCACCTAAGGCCCCCTCGTTGCCTCCGACCATAAGAGCGTGTACGACGAATGGACGGACACTTGTGCCTGTCCGTTCACCCATCCGTCCAGCTGATCGCAATCCTCGTTACACGCGAATCCTGTATATAAAGCGGCCATGTCTGCACTCTCCCTCTTCTCTCTCTCTCTCTCTCTCTCTGTCTCTCTTCTCCCTTTCCCTGAAACTTTACTTCTCCGTCAATTCTTTTGCGAGCTCCCGACACTTGGGAAATACCGGCATGATCGGCTTCGAAGACTGGACCAAAGCTGAGAGACATCGTCCCGATCCCGATAACTATTTACTGGTCACCACGACTACATCCCTTTGACTCCAGTCAGGATTCTCTTTTTTTACTGTTTCTCCCTGCCTCCGTATCTCCCCTCCTCTTTCCCCATCATTCGCCCTCACGGGCTTCGTTGGCTACATACGCGTTCGCGCCAAGTTCAACATTTGCTCGTTCACCAGCTTGTTGATACTAGGTACTATTGCAGAATGCTATCTGCCCGCTTCTCTTTTCCATACGAAACGATTCGATCTCTTCACCAGCAGCGTGACATCCTCGACATTTCTACGTTGACGATTGCAACTGATACTCATCGACCGTTCTCGTAGGAAAATGAGATGAGCTTCCTCGAACAGCACTTCACTGGTAACCAAACTGAATTGACTAGGCCGCAAGTCGTTGTCCATATTCTCTTTCGTCATCAGTTTTGGTTGGACACCCGCGAGGAACCTCTAGACTGTGACACTCGATGGTAAGATGGTAGTGTTTTTCGTTTGAAATGTCTTCTCCTCCTCGGTAACGTCGACCAATTTAACGAGACGAAATTTGCACGCTAGAATCGGGGTGAGGTAGGAAACCTGAATTTTGATTGACCAGATGGCTCAAAATTCCGAATTTTAATAGGTCGAAACTACAAATTTCGTAAAGGTTTATGAACTTTGTTTGGGTTTTCTTGGGTTCGTTAGTTTGATTTGAAACCCTTGATTTTTAACAAACCCAAATAAATCCAAAAATTTACGAAATTTGTAGTTTCGGTAAATTGAAATTCGGAATTTTGAGCCTTCTGGTCAATTGAAGTTCGGGTATCCTACCCCACCCCAATTCTTCGAAACCCTACCCCATCACCTTACCCCCATTCCTCTTCTAAAACGAACCACTTTGCCCCATTGTCAATCGTTACACAGCCGCACTAGAGGGGGGTCGGGTAGGCAACCCGAACTTCGAATGACCAGAACGTTTAAAATTTCGAATTTGAATGCAACGAAACTACAAATTTCGTAAATTTTTGGGTTTGTTTGGGTTTGTTCAAAATCAAGGGTGGAAAATCAAACACGAACCCAAACAAACCCAAACAAATTTCGTAAACCTTTACGAAATTTGTAGTTTCGGACTATTAGAATTCGGAATTTAAAGCCTTCCGGTCAATCGAATTTCGTTTCCTACTCAGCCCCGGGTTAGGATGGGCCTCTGCGGACTAATACCGGTCGGTAAGATTGAGAGATCGATAAGTAGGAGACCCTTCTCATAATGCGAGTCGCCACGAGATAGGTACAAATAGCAAGTCGATGATCTGATTCGTTGAAATAGGTAGTTCTTTAGTAGCTTTCCACAATCGTGGTTTTTTATTTTGATCGCAAGCACAACGATGATGATCATACAAAGAGACTGGTAGAAGGCAGAGAGAGAGAGGGATTTAATCATTTTCCTGCTAAATAAGGATGCAGAAATACGGGAAACGATAATCCCTAGTAATTGAAAATGCACCGCTGGAGAACATATTCTAGTATACCTGGCTTATAACCCATATTATATTTGCGTGCTCCCAGGAGCATCGAAGATGTTCATTAAGCTGAAAGTATTTTTCGCGTATGTTTTCCTACTTTACTGTCATCATTACACAAGTCTGTAATTACCGCTAAGTCAGCCATCTTCCGAATGGGCTACGAATCCAGTAATTCATCTAAGTTCGTATATTGGAAATGCTTGGAATCCAGTGTTCGTAAAAATCTGATACCTTTCGTGAAGACCGTTCTTGATCTCGAAGACACTTGATTGGTGTAAGTGGTAAAAGAAGGTAAGCAGCTTAGAGCCAAGAAGATACGTCGTTTGTTTTCTCAATGTAGAAGAAGAATCTCAAGATTTGTTGTTCTTTTCCACTATCATATAGCTACTACCGACGGGTGTTAAGCACAAAGGAGTCAAGCAACTGTTGAGGGTGCTAGCCCGCGAGCATCTCTTCCATCCGATGATACTCTTCCTCTCAGATAGCGAGCAATCTCTCTCCTTCCTCCGGAATTCTTTCTCACTCTCTCCCTCTCCCACTCTCTCTCTCTTTCCCTTTCTCTCTCTCTCTCCTCGTCTCTTCGTCTCTCCCTCTCTCCCTCGCGCTCCAACGACCCATGGAGAACCGCAGAGCGAGAAGTAGGTACCGCTATCGCCCTCTGACCTCACTCCAAGAGCGCAGAGCCTCACAATCCAGAACCACTCTCGCGGACGAGGTCTTCCTACGTTTTATTTTATGTATATGTGTATGTGCGCGCTCGTGTATACAGGGTGTCCCAGCTAAGAATGTCATCCCTCAAATGGGAGGTAGAGGGTGAAATTCTAAGACGATTGATATAAGGATGTATGGGTCCCGGATCAAGCCCTGAATTGTTATTAATTTTTTACGGTAGCCAATCAGACGCGCCCGGAGGCAGGCCTACGTCGGTGAGCGACACGCACGTTCGCTAGTGCCCGGAGGGGGGGTACCCCCACCATGCGGACTCTCCGGCTCGGACGCATCCGATTGGCTGCCGTAAAAAATTCATAACAATTCAGGGCTTGATCCGGGACCCATACATGCTTATATCAATCGTCTTAGAATTTCACCCCCTACCCCTCCATTTGAGGGATGACATTCTTAGATGAGACACCCTGTATATGAATTTCTTCTTCTCTCTTCTATACAATACCCGACACCAAACGCATCATGGTACCCCGATAATCTTCGTCGTTCCGATGAGGACTTCTTTCGGGTTGAAAACGAATCGGGGCTCTTATTTCGATGATACGCTTGATTAGGGTCAAACACGATCTTGGAAACGACGAGATTACAGGCTGCATTTAAAGTGATATTTTTGGTTTTGTAAAATGTTTGCGAATTATTCAAATCTACCTAGTTCAACTGAGACCAAAAATCGTTCGTCGCTTGAGTTGAGGTAGTACCCCCGTACCGTTAAATTAAGAAGCCGTTGAAATTTAGTATATGTGCTCGTCACTAATAAGTCTTTTCTTGTTCTTAATTAAGTGATGAAAAAATTTGTCCAATATGACTAATTTTCACCATTTTCTCGAATCCGAGGTATTTAAACAATTAAACGAACTTACCTGTAAGTAAAGTTCTATTGTAATTGTATTTCGCGCCTCTACCTCAATGATCAAGATGTAGTTGTTGAAAGGCTGCAACAGCACTAATGTTTCAGGCTGATATCCATTCGTTTTGTGGAGCTCGAACATTTTTATTTGAATAACACCTCTTTTGCTGATAATTAAACGTATACATAACAACAACCTTGCATGCTATTTGCACTTTAAAACGGACTTGAAAATGACCTTTTGTGCGTAACATGATACATATTTTTCGCATTTCGCATTGTTTTTTGTCACCAACAAATCTATGTAAAGTTCTGCGTAAGTATTTACGATTTTCCTGAACACTGTGCCAATTCGAATTCAGTTTCCGGCTTAAGTGCGCGAGACTATTCTTCTGCTCAACATTCATTTTTGACTGCACATAGGATGCTATGACCCAAATATTTTTCCACTCGCACTATTGCCATATTTTCAACGAAATACTTCCCATTTTCTTTATCTATGAGGTGTCAGTTATCTGACGATTTGACTGATTTCCCGCGAAGCATTTTAGTCCGAAAAATGCTGCTAGTAATTCCAGGTGATTAATGTGCGAGTGTTGCTCACTTCACGTTGATTTTTTTATGGGCTTACATGCGTCTCGAATTCCATTTTTTCCACTAGGCAAAGTCGTCTGATAAATCTCTAGGAAGCTTCATGCAATCCTCGCAATGTCCCCCATTTTCAGCTAGAGCCAGAATTTTTTCCCTTTCGCAAGCTTTTGCAAGCCTTAGACATAAGTGATCGCGAAACGACTTGATGTCAATTTTCCTAAGAATTTCGCGAAGCCTCTGACTTTACATGTGCTTTTTGCACTCATTCGCTTGATTTGATCTTAGAGGCTTCCTTTTTTCGATCATTTCCAAAATGTGTCCTGCTAATACCTGTTGCCTTATACTGTATACATATATATCTATATCTAATAACGAGAGATCCGCGATGGTTTAAGCGAAAAGAAAAAAAGTGGAGAGCGAAAAAGAGCTATATATATTACGGAAGGCGCGCGCGGCTGTTCGACCGGACGCGAAGGATCGGTTCGTTTTAATCGCTAATCACCAATTAACCGAGCTTCCCGCGTCTGAAACCCCCAGAAGCATTTTAACGAGCCGCCGTGTTGCCTGGCCTCGGAATTTTACTTCAGGCTGCTTGTGCTCCCTGTGTGCATGTATAGTTATAGTCACACCGTATACTTGCCTCACGGACTACGTCCCCCCTCGACTCCTCCGCGGGGAAACGAGACGCAGTCACTCTTGGTCCACCTCGCGTCGTTTTGATCCTACAGTTGTATTAGTCGTTATCTTTCGTGTGCCTCCACGAGCTGTTTCGAAGTTCGCCAGAGGAGAGTTCTTATTTTCTATAGGTTGTAGCAAATCCTCAGCACGGTGGGCGTGGTGGGGTGGAATTCGAATATTTCGAAACTACACATTTTGAACATTTTTGGGTTTGTTTAAAATCAAGGGTTTAAAATCAAACTAACGAACCCAAACACATTTCGTGCTTATGCTGGCATGATCGAAGTGGGGGTAGGAAACCCGAACTTCGATTGACCAGATGGCTCAAGATACCGAATTTTAATAGTTCGAAACTAAAAATTCCGTAAAGGTTTACGAAATTTGTTTGGGTTTGTTAGTTTGATTTCAAACCGTTGATTTTAAACAAACCCAAAGAATGCCAAAAAATTACGAATTTGTAGTTTGGAAAATTCAAACTCGGAATTTTGAGCCTTCTGGTCAATCGAAGTTCGGGTTTCCTACCCCACCCTGCACCACCTTTAGGAAATTTGTCGTTTCGGAATTTTGAGTCTTTTGGTCAATCGAAGTTCGTGTTTCCTACCCAACCCCGTATAGTCATATTTTCATTGAATGTTGAGTTACATACATGACATGCTCAATTTATACCCCGGTGATGCTAGCAACTATGTCTATCAGATACGTCTACCTGAGCTATAGACTGCAGATGGCGCTCGCTAATTAGCGCAAGTAGAGGTTACATATGTTACTGCAGGTTTGGTGCTGTCGATAATGTCGTGTCCCATTGGTCATCCCCATATTGTCCAGGTTCTGTTGGTAAGATAGGAAGCGAGGAAAACGGAATTAGCGTTTGATCTCGGGTACACTGATAGGCTCATGATTACTCAAATAACCACGTATCCCGTGTGTGTACATCGCGAAATGCCCTTGAGTAACCATACTCTTGGCTATCTGATTTTGAGTATGGCTATGGTCCGAACTTCTATGGAAAGGCTTGAAAAAAAAATGGCTACAAAAACCTGTATGATCTGGGATGGCGTCACTGTTGTTACATCCTCGTGAAGTGATTCGCTTGTAACTAAGGATACATAAGAAGTGCGCTGTATATGAGGCATAATGACACTTGAGAAGTGGGATGCGTGCGAGAGAGATGTAAAATCTTACATATGTATACTAGAGAGGCCTCCATTAATGGATGGTAATAAAAAAGTTTTCGTAAGAGGACAATGAAGCATAAACAATGTACATTAATTACATCAGTAATGGTGAAAAATATCGTAAATAACATTAAGGACATGTCGAAGACGTACCACGTGATACACGAGTGCGAGAGAGATAGTCGACATTTTTAAATCGCAATTTCTCAAGGACGTAAAATTTTTATCGTAAAATTCAAGCATCTATTTCTGTCTCTATGAATTGTACAAAGACTGATACTCGATTTTTCGCCGTAAACTTAATTGACGCTGAAAAAACGGATTTCGAAAATTTGTGAGGTTATGTCGATGTTCGTCATGCTCTTAATGCTATACGTAATGATTGAAAAATATTTTGATTACAAATGTATTTCAGTGAATAACGAATAGTGGAAAATGTCTTGAATACAGATTTTTTTCTCCATACATCCATATTACCAGAACGGAATCGTTGGAACCATGGCTTTCCTGAGGGATTCGATACTATATTGGGTCCTCAAACAACACACATTTTTTTGGCCGCCCGCTCTGCCTTTTTACCTTTGTCTTATCGTTAGCAGTACTGAAGAATGTATCGAGTTTTCTCTTTGTTTACCTTCATTTTTGAAGGCTGTAACACACAGCCTGGCTGCGCCAAGCACAAAACTGTCAAGGACCTTTTTTTGGTAGAGTAATGGCGCCTTTAAATCGCTACATATTATAACACACTGCGATATACCCACCGAGGGGTCGGGGTAGGGAACCCGAACTTCGAATGACCAGAAGGCTCAAAATTCCAAATTTGAATATACCGAAACTACAAATTTCGTAAATTTTTGGGTTTGTTTGGGTTTGTTTAAAACCAAGGGTTTAAAATGAAACTAACGAACCCAAACAAACCCAAAGAAATTTCGTGAATCTTTACGAAGTTTGTAGTTTCGGACTATTAAAGTTCGGAACTTTGAGCCTTCTGGTCAATCGCAGTTCAGGTTTCCTACTCAGTCCCCCACCGAGAGATATGTGGCAACTCCGAAGAACGTCGACATGGCCGCCGGTCGGAGCGCCGGTTCAGAAAAAATAAATGTTGCCAACATCATATTGCCAAAAAAGGACTCCTCAAAACAAAACTCTTCGGTGAGATTGTAAAAGTACAAACAGTAAAAAAAGGAAATTCCAGATTATAATAATATGTTGTCTGCGTTGAATATTTGTTGCCCACAGATATGTGGAGTTGTTATCACACTAAATGAGTTTGAGAGCACGTGGGGAACTTGCTGAGTGAAATATTTTTATTTCTAGTATCACGTTTCTTTCCTTATTATAATTTGGTAAGTAGAGAGTATCACAAGACGCGTCTTTGTACGTTGACGGTCACGAGGAGAAGAAGGAGAAGTATAATGTACATAGAGAGCTAACTATTTTTACATCTTTGGTGGTTCGTGTTTCGTCCACTATGGCGCTGCTAAGACGGCTTCTGATTGGTGGACAAGTCGGTAATTCTCTAGTGGAGAATTCTGGACGAAATTTGGTCGGTCTGTTTTACCGACTGTGCTCGGTGCGGTACACTGACCGCCACAGATATGGCTCACTAAAGACATCTAGCGGAAAACGCTTAGAACTTTTGACTTCACCCAATATTGAAGTTCGAAGCATGGGAACATCGACGATCGTCATTTTGATCTGTCAAAAAATAAAATTTTAACAAACACGCACCACGCGACATCCCGATTTACATACTCAAATTATCGTGAAAAATCTTATTCAACGAGGTGGAAAGATCGCAGCATGTCCTGCTTCGGAGGATCAGAAGAGCAGCTTTACCTTCTTGAGCTGACAATCGACAAGCTGCAACTTTCAGCTGAAAAATTTAAGGACGTGGCGTGTGCCAGTGGAACAGATTGTTCCATCGTCGTTAAATTACAATTTCTCGATTTTCCCACGTTCGAAATATCACAGAAAGATTTTTTCTTCGCAAAAGCATCACCTCGGGACCGTGAAGGTCAACTCGATTTTTCGAGCGGTAGAACATGTCTGTTTGTCAAACAGCCAAGAGATCTGGTTAGGCAAATGCAGAGTACACCAATGAAAATCGGCATTTTCTGCGAAGGTGAGACTTATGCGATCGCCGAAACGGAAGTGGCCCTTTCGGGATGTCTTTGCGATCAGATATCAATGACATCGAATGATCGCAATCACTTGCCACCAGTCTACATCCTCAAAGGCGGATACGATTTGATCGATCCTGGTGAAAATCCATCGGGCACTATTAATCTCCGATTAAAACTTGCGTGCTTCGGAAAATTCGTAACCACGCACTATCAACTCGGTCGTCGATCGTTTTACTTCAAAAATGATGGCAACGATATCAAGTACTGCGTAAACAGAATTTATCCTCCATCATTCTGTGCTGACACGCCTGACAATGACGTCATGAAGTGTGGAGATTCAATTCTTCCCAGCATTGAAGCGGATGTTGAGCTGGACCAGCAGCTGGTAGCTCCGAGAAATCCAGACGTCGAGAAGATCAATGAAAAAGTAAACATTAAGAAGGACAAGAAGAAAAAACCAAAGAACAAGAAGTAGAAACGAAGATTTTATAGGAAAAAATACAACAAAACCGTCAAATAACTTCAAAATCATAAGTACTTTTTTTTTTCGTGATTATGTGTATTTCTATGTTTGTAATTCCGTTAAAATTGTTTATCCCGTGAACTATGATCGATCGAACACCGTTGCCATGGCTACCGAAACTAAGATGACAAGAGACCAACCTAGTCAGTCAAAATGACGGCCCCATCGTTCATTTCTTGTTTGGGTTAAGTGCATCGATTTATTGCTGCCCGCAATCCTGTCAAATTCATGGAGTATTCGGAGCATGGCTTCTAATCTCTCAATCCCTAACCACAAAAACTCAACGGTTCTCCATGATCCGCCTCTCGAAGTTCCACGGGAATCGCCCCGTGTAGGCATAAACGATCCGGACTTTAAAAAGCTAACTGCGGCCGAAAAGTTAAACGACAGTAATTATCGTCAGCTTGTTTATCAAACTCACCCGGACGAGGGAACCTGTTTATGCGAGCCACCTTCCAACAGACTCGATGGACAGCGTCACCAAGATATTTCTCTCGTTTGCCCATCAGGCTGTAACAATTTTTGTTGCTGGAGGATGAAGCGATCTAGCGTAACGTGTTACCAAGATGGCAATGCTAATAACGTTGACAAGGTACCGTTCGTGCCTACCTATTGTGTCGAAAATAAACGCGAAAGCGTTACCGAAGAAGAAAGAGTTAGGTCGGCAGCAGCTACTGTAAACAATGGCAACTACTGTTGCGGCAATAGCCGTTTGCGCGGTGGTGGTGAAGGTGGCGAAGAACGAGGCGGGAAAGGAATATATCTACCGTACGGAAGAGTAAGCAAAACGATGCTAAGACTATCGGAGGATGTGAGGAATTGCAAGGTCGATTGCGTCGATAGGTGTCGTCTAGCTGGTGGCGCCAATTTCGGATATGCGGAGAGATTTCCGCTGTACAGAAATCAAACCCAAACCTCCAAAGTACCCTGCTGTAGTGAAAAACTTCATAGCCGATATTCGGGACGAAGAAACTTGGAAGAACATGACCAGTTATTGAAACACGACAGAGGCGATCACCAATCTATTGCTACTGCCTGCGTTTGTCCCGGTAGAGATGTATCAACCGGAATTATCGAAAAGCGCGATACTAAGAAGCTCCAGGTGAATAAAAGTCTACCGGTAATCGATCACCTGGTTAAGGCTTTCCAAGAGACGCAAGATTTCGTGGACTCTTTAGGCAAAGTGCCAGGACTCGCGGGACTCGGTCTAATGGATCCTATCGAAAGCCCGTACTTTGGTAGACGCAGAAACGAAGGATCAAACTTTGAAGGTACGAAAGCAGATGGCAAGATTTATGCTTCAACGGATCTTCCGGAACTTCCGAATCCCCAATGCACGGGTCCTTGTAACGCGGAAGCGATAAAATCAAGGTATGATGCATCAAGACCCAGAGGAGTTATCAGGGAAGCGGTGCCTTCCTTACCCGAGCCAGGATTAACTTTCCCCCCGGCAAAGTTGCGCAAGAGGGACGACAAAGACAAGGAAGCAGAACCGGTCCCCGTCGCGTCGTCAGACATTGAGCCTAGTCCTTGTGGCGAACCGGGATGTAAGGCTAAACGTCGCAAAACAGCGAGACCCAATGAGGATCCTGCTGAGACGAATGAGACAACGATGGAAGCAAAAAGTGTAACACTCGTGAATCCTGACGAGAGAAAGATTTCGAAATTGGTTCGCGGGATTAAACCGAGCCAAAAGATTCACTCTGGTCGAAAAAGCTCGGATTTGCCACGACGTAGCGTTGACAAGACTGCACGAAGACGATCGTCCGGAAAATCAGGAAGGCGAAGTATGAGCTTTGTATATTCGGCAGGTGACGCCCTTAACAACGAAGTGTACAGTCACAAGAACTGTGTCGGGGAACGACACAGGGTACCTGGTAACATGGGATGGCTGTGGAATTTGAATGAGATTGTTGGGAGATTGAAACCTAGGCCAGGATGGCGACCAGGCGCCATCGGACATCGTTTGCGTGAAGCTCTTCGTGCGGCGAAAGCGACTTACTCTCACTCGCACAAGTCGCGATCGAAGTCGCGCAAATCGTCAACGTCCCGGTCGAGATCGGGATCTGCACACTCGAGGGGCAAACGCGGCAAAGATTATCGTCAGTCGGCAAAGAAGAAACTGGATAAAAAAAAGCTCGGCGAAGAAAAAGAAATCGTGCCTCCACCTACTCTTCATATACATCGGAAGGATGGAACGTATTATATCACCATGTATCCTATCAAACAGGAAACAATGGATGTTCCGAAACTCGAAATACCCATGAAACCTTTGCAGTTCAAAATAGCTAAGAACAGGGACGACGCGTCCGTCGCTACGAGCTCGACAGCCTCCGATATGGAAATTGAATTTTCACCACCTGCAGCCGTTAATCGGTATCGAAAAAAACCGAATGTCGTACATGTCGAGACTCAAGCTAAGCAGCAAGAAATAATTGATGCCTTCAAAATCGACAATGGTGTTCATATGAAGAACAAAAAAAAGACTAAACATCGATAAATTAGCTAAAATCTTGATTATTTTCATGTCTTCAGCACAAAATTTTATACTTCCCAATTACAGCTGCAATAATTATCACTCCAATAAACTTTTTTAATGCATACTAGTAAAGTCAATTATTAAAACCAGATTGCGAATTTCGTTTATAATTATTTATATTTAAATGGATAAAAATTCTTAGCAAAATTTTGAAAAATTTACGATGATATTTTAGCGCACTCTTTGTTACCGACTGAACTGTTTTCATCTCGTCGTGATGGGATCTATGATACCGATCGAGATACGAAACGTACACGAGATTCATGGAGTTGATGTAAATTCCAACTTTTTATGGAATTCGAGGAGCTCTAACGTGTTATCCTCTCTCAAGCTGTGAGCAAACGTCTGTGCACCATGAGCCAGAATGATTCACCGACCATTGTGTACAGGCGTGAGTTCGACTACAAGATATTCCGGGATGGAGGGGACTATTGAAGCTTTGCATGCTGTGGCGCACGTGTGGGGTTTAGTGTACTTGTCCAAAAATAATTAATTTCAGAAGGGTTTTGTTTTTGCGTATATTTTATTTTGACCGACGGCGCTTCCACTTTCGTATATTAACTTTTCTTTTTAAACCTGTTTTGTGACCGTAGAGAATGGCGGCAGTCTTCAAACTCTATATATATGTTTAACAACTAGACAAAGGGGTAATAATTTATTATATAAACTATATTTGAATTTGTTAGCGGCTTGCAACCTTTTGCCGCTGGCGCTGCAAGCGCATGGGAATGTACGCTCAGTCGGTAAGTGAGTTGGACAACTTTCGTGTAACCAAACGTATGCAACGCGGCGCACCCTTCAGCCAAAAGCGAGAACTACATTTTTCTCGCCAAACGTAGTTCCACGTAAATCTTTGTTCTTTGCTAAAACGAACAGCAACGAAATTCTATGTTTCAAGATTCCTTATCGCAACAATCACAATTATCAGCTTCCGCAATCCGAGCAACAATAAGCTTCATCAAAATGTCTATATACGAAGAATAATTATCCTTCCGTTTATTTAACAATAACTGCACAACGTGCGTGTGCGTTACATCCGGGTCATGCGCGTTTGCTACTAGCGTATCTGGTATAGCTATTTAGACTTCGCCTGGTACATTGCCTAGGGCCAAAGAACATAGATTTACATGGAACAACGGCGCTTATGGGCACGATTGGCACAGTTTTCGTAGGGTTTAGTTGCTACCCCATCCGACGTCGCGCTGTTGTACATACGTGCAACGCACCAAGGCGCCTTACCAAGGTGCGAGAGAGCGCGCGCTATAACCCCATCGTCGATGTATTCGTTCACACGTATGTACAACAGCGCGACGTCGGATGGGGTAGCAACTAAACTAACCCCACGAATCTCTGCCAAGCGTGCCCACAAGCGCCGTTGATCCATGTAAATCTATGTTCTTTGATCAGGGTCATGCGCGTTTGCTACCAGCGTATCTCGTATAGCCATTTAGACTTCGCCTGGTACATTCCCTAAGACATTAGCTAGTCTTAACGAGCCTCGAGTATCGCTATAAAAATTCTTTCTTTTTCAAAATTCAAAACCCAAAAACTCAAACTGCCAAAATGTGCGACGAGTCGCAAGAAAAGAGAAACGCTTTGGTGCGAAAGAAAATGTCGGATATTCACGATGTTTCGATTGGTCCTATGCCGCATAACTCGCCATGGCTCAGACCGGTCAGACTAAGTTTTCTTCAAGACTCGGTCGAGAAGTCATGGGATCTCATGAGGTCTCACGAAAGCGTTAGTGTTTTCATTTACAATACAAGCAGAGCGAAACTAATCTTTGTCAGGCAATTTCGACCAGCTTCCTATTACGCTACTATACCGGAAACGTTGGGCCCCGTTGACACAGAAAAGTATCCCATCGCTGAAGGACTGACCCTTGAACTCTGCGCTGGCATTGTTGACAAAAATGCGTCTCTCGTAGAGATCGCCAGGGATGAATTGAGAGAGGAATGCGGTTACGAAGCTCCCGCGGACGCTTTTGAAAAAGTCATCACTTACAGGTGTCCGATGTTTCTTTTTTTTCAAGTTTTATGTACACCGCTTTGTCGCTTCGCTGTTTCCTGCTTGCTATATCCTGTTTCCGACGAGACGATGCTTCGTATTTTCTCCGTTCCGATCGGATCGAAATTTCGAGCTAAACGGCTAATCGTATCGCCATCCTTCCAGGAACGTATCAACGACGGCGACCAGGCACACGGTCTTCTACGTCGAAGTTACGGATGCGATGCGCCTGTATCCTGGTACGGAAACATTGATCTCGAACCGCACGAGAACTGACAAAATTTCTGCCACAAGTTGAAATTGCGGATAATCTATGGAGGCTACGGAGAGAATCAGCGTTAAGCTGATAAAGCCTAAAGTTATAGTCCCCGAAGTAAAAGCTGAGAGCTGTAATAACGAAACTTTTGGATTGTGCCACTATTACCAGGAGCACTGTGTTCCAAACGGCAGCGTGTCGTATCACAGACAAAATATCACACGACAAAACATCATTGTTTGGGTTTGTTTCTGGATTTTCGGAGGATTTTTTATCGCCGTGATGCTTTATCGGTTTCATGTCATCTGATCATACGACAAAACATCACGACGATAAAATATCCTCAGGAAGC
>JAPYZJ010003994.1:0-14716 GCA_030522765.1 Ophioninae sp. B BG-2022a | reverse complement strand
TCACAATTTTACAAATTTTCACAATTTTACAAATTTTCACAATTTTACAAATTTTCACAATTTTACAAATTTTCACAATTTTACAAATTTTCACAATTTCACAAATTTTCACAATTTCACAAATTTTCACAATTTTACAAATTTTCACAATTTTACAAATTTTCACAATTTCACAAATTTTCACAATTTCACAAATTTTCACAATTTCACAAATTTTCACAATTTCACAAATTTTCACAATTTTACAAATTCTCACAATTTTACAAATTTTCACAATTTTCTCAATTTTTCAAATTGTCCCAATTTTCAAATTCCCCCTTAACCGTTCTTCCGCACTTTCCCTCATTTTCCCGGAAATAATTCTTCACCCTTCTCGAAGAAAATTCTCATTTCTGAGCAAAATGTTACCAAGAATTTCTGGTTGGAATTTTTCATAGCTGTGGATCTAGGTTTGGGTTTGTTTGGGTTCTGCATTAAAAAAACAAGCACCAAACAAACAAACCCAAACAAACCGGAAACTTGAAACGTCATTTCGTACTTGCCGTAACTTGTAGGTAGAAACTCGAATTAATAGTAGGACTTTTGGAGAAGTTGACACATGGCAGCACCTGTCATTTGGTGCTGCCATGTGGAAAGCTCAATGGATGTCTAGTACACTTAGACATAAACTCTCATTTTTTCATCACTATTATTATTATCATTATTCAATTGCAATTTCTTGAATTTATTATATTTTATTTTTATATTTTGCATTGTTCATGTTCTTATTATCGAAATTTATTATTATCTTATTATCTAATCTAATAATTATGTAATGCTAATTTTTAGTTTATTTATTTCATTATATTAAATATTTTTTATCTCGTTGTATAATTTTATAGTTTTATAAATGATTTTTATTTATAATACAGTTTTTCATAGTATTTTTGTATTAAAAATCAAATAATAGGTGGGCCTTACTTATAGGTTATGGTAAATAGTAAACTATTTTTTCTGAACGTAAATGATTATTAATACGTTGATTATTAAATAAATGATTAAATAAACATTTTTGTTTTATTTCAATATTCATAATTTGTTTTCTTGTACTCAAAAACAAATAAGGTGGGCCTTACATGGGTCAGGTATTTTACTCATCAGTCACACAGTCCAACCTTCAATTTTCTACTATCTTCAACCATCAACCTTCAATTTTCCTTTAATTCTTGGATTTCGATGAATGTTCGTGCAACGCTTTAGAAAAGAATTTCGAAGAACCGGAAATGATTTTCGAGCGGTGAAAGTTGGACGAGCAAGTTTGATGGGCCTCTCTCTCTCTCTTTTACTCTTAGAGAGTAAAAGCACAAGTAGCCCAAGAGCGAAAGATTTCTCGGACGCAGAGGCCTAAAAGCTCCTATTTTTAGGTGGATCAGCGTGTGCTCACTGCTTAAACACCAACTTCTTCTTTCCGATGGAAAAAAAATCTCTGTCGTGACAGCTGCCCTTTACCACCCCTGATACCGCTTTTACCAAAGCTCAAAAATGTCAAAAAAATTTAAAAATAATTCGTCATGGTTGAACGAGAGGTTTCAAGATTTTGTCGTTTGTTTGGGTTTTTATCGCTGCTTTTCTCATGTCAGAATGGCATGAGGAAACCAACGATAAAAAAGGCGGAAAAAAGTTGGAATTAAAAATAATAAGTAATTATTTAAAAAGTAAGAAATTTAAAAAGGTAATTTTGAAAATTGCTTCCAAATTGCTTAACCCAAACAACCTAAACTGGGTAAAGCTTTTAAATTGCTTAACCCAAACAAACCCCAGCAGTTCAGAAAAGCAATTTTGAAAATTGGTTCTGAATTGTAATTGCAATTACAATTTTTTAAATTGAAATTTAAAAACAGCATTTTTAAAATGAAGTAATTGGAATTTTTTGAATTTTTTAAAAATTGCAATTTAAAAATGATTATTTTTGGAATTTTTTGGAAATGGAAATTTCCAAAAAATTTCCATGAAATTCAAAAATTACAAATAAAAAATTACAATTTCAATTTTTAAATTTCCTCGAATTTCCAAAAAATTCCAAAAAAAGTATAACGAGATATAGAGAATTTGTTGTATTCCGTATTGCAGCGATGCTATCGAGTGATCGAGGGAACGAGAGTCGCGAAATCGAGCAGTGAAAAATGTCGCAACATCCGTCGAGACCACCAGGAGGAGGGGGAGGAGGAGGGGGAGGATGGCAATCACGACCGAACGCCCCCAGTCCTTTCCGACCTGCCTCGCCTTACAGCCCTTGTCCGTCTCCTCATCCCCAACAGCAATTCAACCCAATGTCCCAAAACCCACGCTCCCGTGGACCACCAACCCCCGTCTATCATCATTATCATTATCCTCAACAAACGTCTCATCCAATGTCACCGTTGAGTTACTCAACTGGTATGATGCATCCTATGAGTCCCGTGCCAATTGGAATGCCAATTTCACCTGGTATGCCACCAGTCTTCGGTTGTCCAACACCTGGATACATTCAATGTCCGAGACCTCGATGGCCCTCGCCTGTTTCACCGAACCCAATGCCGAGGCCTTACATACCGACTCACCGACCGCAGGTAAGTCTTTCTTGGATAACTCCAAAATGTCGGTATGGCAGATCGGGAACCTAGTTTCCCCAATATTTCCTAAAGGGCTCTACAAAATTTTTTCAAATTTGACCAGACAATGTCAAATTGATAAACGAACGGCTGTCTTCTCACAAAATTTTCCAAATCGAAAACAAAAAATTAGAAACTGTATTACCATGCGAGCGTTGTGATGGACATTCTGTAAAATAAAAAGTTTGATTAATATCACGACTTGGAAGGGAGACGAAACGCGTAGCCATATTTAAAACACACATTTTGAGACCTTGAGCATTCGATTCTGTCACTTATTTTAGGAGATCAGTGGAAAACCATAATTTGTATTTGTTTACGACTTCGAGAAAATATCGTCGGACATTTGTGACGTTTAGTTCTGGTGAATTCCGGTGTGGCGCACATCTCGGAATTTCTGTTGTGTAGGTCGGTATGGAAGATCGGAATTCTGATTTCCCACGGATTTTTTGAACGGCTCTTCAGAATTTTCACAAATTTGACCAGACAATGTCAAATTGATAAACGAACAGCTATCTTCTCACAAAATTTCGAAAATCGAATACAAAAAATTACAAACTGTATTACCATGCGAGCGTCGTGATGAACATTCTGCAAGCTAAAAAGTTTGGTTAATAACAAAAATATATATAAATAGGAAAATCAAATTTTTTGGCATAATCAAAATTCCAGTATTTTGAGGACGCTCTCAGGTGCTTCTGGAGGCTTTCAAAATGGCTTCCTCTCCCTTTTTGAAAAACGATCGGACCTCTGAATGTTTTCAGAGTCCAATGGAAGGTGGCGGTGGTTCTCCGGTTCCTTGTGGACCACCGGAGTATCTGATCGCCCCTTATCGATCTGGAGATTACGAGTACGTAGGTGTACCGTTGGACCCGTCAAGGGCCGACGACGAAGACAGCGGACCGAGCACCGCCGAAATTATTGCTAGCCAGAGTCAAGATTACGTCGACGAAAAATTGGCCGAGTATCAAGCAACGATCCAGCTGCTTCAAGGTTAGTCAAACGTTTCAATGAAATAACAATTAATCGGTAAAAACGCGGTAGACCGTTACGAAATTCAAACGTATTATTTTCATTTATTCATTACCACGTGATACAAGAGTACGAAAGAGATAGTCGAAACCTTTTAAACCACGATTTTTCAAAAATGAAACGTTTTTGTCCAAAATGGCGACCGAGGTGCTATCGGTGCCATCGTCCTGAATGCACACAACAAATTTCATCCCATTTGGTTCAGCCGTTTAAGAGAATAGTGGTTTTAAAACCTCGAAGTGGACGAAGGCGTGTTCTCGGTTTTCTCGTCGCGATTTCTCAAGGATGAAACATTTTTATCGAAAATGGCGAACAGGCGGCCCTCGATGCCGTCGTCCTGAATGCACACAACAAATTTCATCCCAATTGGTTTAGCCGTTTAAGAGAATAGTAATTTCGAAATTTCGAAGTGGACAGCAAGGCCTCAGAAAAATCGGCTTCCCGCTGATTGGTCGATGCGGCAGCCAGAGCGCCGCCAAGCGGTCACCGATCCAAGTATCAGCCTCCCCTCCCCCGAGACTGACCCTGACCGCCCATTCACCCTCCATCGGTACCCAAATGATGATGATGATTATTATAATAATTATTATTATTATTGTTATTACGTAATTATACAAGTTTTATTATTCTCAATGTTATATGATATTGTGTAGGCGTTCTATGAAGCTTGAACGAAACCAATTCAAGCGAATGATCGATGATTTATTCTCTTAGAGTATTGAAACAACAGCAAATCACGGTACTATTTATCTTAGGCAATTCTACAAGTGTACGGTCAACAGTAACTCGTTCGAATACTCCGCTATTGTCGTAACGCGTTGACCGTGCTGTAGAAATTATGAAAGAGGCGGAATGGATGAGCATTCATGTACGAGGCTTTTCAGAATTCATTTTCAAACTCAAGGTTCGATTTATTATTATTATTGATGTTTTTTAAATAATTATTACCCATTTTGGTTTTATTTGGGTTGTTTATTATGTTATACATTTGAATACAATCATTATTATTTTAAAATTTATATAATATAACATATTAATAATAATTATATAAATAAATATTTAAACGATTTAAAAAATAACATATATAAATAGTTATTCATGTATGTTATTTATTGATCTTTGAAATATTTATTTACATAATAATTATTAATTATTAATATGTTATATTATATACATTTTAATAGGTGTAACAAAATATAATATTTATTAATATAATAAAATGAAAATTGTAAATCACTATGTTAAATTGACATTTAATATAATTATCATATTGAAAAGAATTATTTATTGGTTATGAAATTGGTTGTTGAATATAATTATATTAAATAACAATTCGAAAAAATCGTTAAAAATTAGAATGATTTTTTTAAATGTTTATGCTTATCAAAATTATTCGTTTGCATTTTCGTTGCGAATAGTTCGTGAAACGGCCAGTATAAAAAGTGTGAGACTTTTATAAATAGAAATGACGATCCACCTGACTTGAAGCCATTCACATTTGCATTTCGTGCGATCCCTCGGTCTCGGGTACGTCATTTGTTTCAATCGTTTATTATTGTAACTACATACGTGAGTTTACACACCTGCAGGTAAACGTAAACTCGTTGAGCCGTGGCTATTGATTCACCATACTTCGCATGGATGCACTCCATTAAAAAAAAAAAAAACAAAAAAAACTTTTATTCGCGACTTTTTGATCGTAGCGTGCGTAAAAAATTAAATCGTTGCGAGATTTACGTGAGACTCTCTCTTTTTTTATTTTTGCGCAATTGAACGTTTTTTGAACCGGTCCCCGCGATTGCCTAACTTTTGGATTTCATCAAAAATCAAACGTGATTTTGAATTTTTTGCATTTTTTTAGAATTAGATTTTTGAGTTTTTTTACCAAAATCAAACGTGACTCTTGAATTTTTTTGAATTTTTTACCAAAATCAAACGACTTAAATTTTTTTGAATGGAATTTTTGAATATTTTGTCCAATATCAAATATGACTTGAATTTTTTTGAATGAAATTTTTGAATTTTTTGTCCAATATCAAACGTAACTTTAATTTTTTGAATTTTTTAAAATCAAATTTTTGAATTCTTCATCGATTTTTCGAGGCGAAATGATATTGCAATTTTTCCCACCTACATTTTTCCCTCCGAACGAAAAATTCTCAAAAACTTCCATTGCCGCAAAAAAAAAGTGTAATTCCACGTCGAATTTTTTTTTTATTTGGAGAGACACTCCTGTCGACTATCGCTACCAAACGGAAGTTCCGAAAAGCCGAGCTCTCTAGGTTTTTCGTGAACGCAAAGGGGAACTCTTTGGGCTGTCCACAACGATCGTATAAATTAGGGGAACTTTGGGCAATGCCTCTTCCCATATAATAATAATACCTGTATATTCGAATTGCCTCGTTCATGCTATCACAGCCAGGTTGAGGAACGTAGGGATCTTTTTATTACCATTATGGTGAAATTCCACTCCCGTCCATTTCTGGTTGAACAAACGTGGCCTTCCCTACTTGACGTTTCATTGATCGTAAAAACCTCGTAAATTCGGTCGATTCCGGCTCATTCGAAAAAAAAAACAGAAAAAAAAACAAAAAACGTCGAATAAAAATGTAAGCAATAGGAGAAAAAATGGAACGTACTTAAAGCCCATTCTTCTCACTTTTTATTTACTCTAATCGGAATCGTAATTCGTCAGCACGAATTTGGGAAATGGGATTGAAAAAAGTGGCGGGGTGGGGGCAGAGGGGGGTGTCGTTACGTAACTAGTGGTCGGTGTGCAAAGTACTCCATGTAGAATTTTGTGGGTCAATACCTCTGGAACCGTCAGAAACACGCGGATATACAGGGTGGCAATTAAAAATGGCTTCAGTTTCGGGAGGGGGGGGGGAACTTATTTCTGGTAAAAAGGAATAATGAAATAAATAAAATAAAATAAAATAAAATAAAATAAAATCAGTAAAATAAAATAAAATCAATAAAATAAAATAAAATCAATAAAATAAAATAAAATCAATAAAATAATATAAAATCAATAAAACAAAATAAAATCAATAAAATAAAATAAAATAAAATAAAATAAATAAAATTCGAATAAACGAGTGAAAAATCTTTCCATCTTTCCAACTCGCCGAAATAATTTTCCTCTTTTTTTTCTCCGCTCCGTGTACATCGCAAATACATCGAGGCATTTTTTTTTCTTTTTTTCCGTGAAGCGTTCATGTATGCGTGCTATGAAATCGAAAAAAAAAGAAAGAAAAAAAAGCGACGATAACCCGAAGCCACGCGCGCGCGAGCAAATTGCGGCTATGATTAGATAAAATCTTCGGGAATTCTCGGTGGCAATTTCTTACGTTTGTTTCTCATTCTGGATCACGGACGTGCGCGCCATCGGCGAGCAAACCGATCGACTCGTACAGACAGTCGGATAGAGGATACGAATATGTTTTTTTTTCTATCGCGGTCTCTTTGATCCAGACAGGTATTTTTTTTTCATGTCGCTAAATAACAACAACAGTCGTTATTATTTCCCATGGTCTATTTTCAGCATTTTTTTTTCAACGGTTGAATCGAAGGGAGAGAAAAAAAATTTGTTTGGGTTTGTTTTACGAAGGCGCGCAAGAAAATCATTTAAATCAAAAACGAAAAGATACGAATGTTTATTAAGATTAATTAAGAATTTTTTAAAAAATATATATTATCAGTTCAAACATTTTTTTAAATGGTTTTCGGAGACCATGAATATTAAATGATTTTTTTAGACAAATAAAATCGAGTTAAAAGATTTCTTGGAATTTTTTAAATACGACAATTTTAACTACAAATCTTTATTAAAATTTTTGTGGATGAAGAAAATTGAGCCAAAAGATTTAAGGTTTTTTGCGACCGAGAAGGTTGTAATATTTATTACAGTAAACGAAAAACCAAACAATCGAATTTCGAATACGCTTCAATGTTTATAAGCACGAAAAAAGTGAAAAAAACAAGATCCCATTTATTTCTCGTGAAGGGACAAAAAAAACATTTTTTAAAAGTAGTCGAATTTTTCCTACAATAATCAAAATTCTTCGAAACAAACAAAAATAATATATCATTTCAAAAAGTTAATAAAAAGTTCAAATAATCATAGAAAATAATTAGAAATTGTTAAAAATCATAAATATTAAATTACACGAAAATTTTTTTTTTGCATTATTGTTTTGCCTCTATAAATTTCGAGTCAATTGACACAAAAGATCGAACAATTTTTTATTGTTTTCTCGTTTCAATGAATAAACATTTATTTATGGATTCCTTTCGTAATTTCGTCCAAAATGAAATGAATCTTATCGCTCTGAGTTTGCCAATTCAATTAGCTCCGTTATTATTATTCCGTGAGTGGCGGATGTTTATTCCAGTTTGTACAAGTGACGGCTTATTGATCAACATTGGACGACAATCTTAACGGAATAAAATATTCACCTCGTAAAACCCAGAAGAACTAGATGGAGGGGGGGGGGGGGATTTTTTCTCGGTTGTTTTCTCATGACAAGCAATGCGTTCATCGCCTTAAATTAATACAAGTTTGGGCGTGTGTGTGTCGGTGCACCGAAAGAATTACAAAACGACTCCAACTATTGGCCTCGAGGAATCAATCGAGGAATCAAGTTTTTCTTAAAAATGAAAAAAAAAACAAGTTCTTCAAAAACAAAAAATAAAAATTCCTCGAAAAAAAAAAATTTTTTCTTCACCCAAAAAAAAGAAATAAATAACATCGAAATCCATTTTTCCGAGTCTTTTCCAAACCAATAAATCTTCTATCTATTCGAACGTACAATTCGTAGGCTCGACTTTTTGATATTTTTCGGACCTCTCGTTTCAGGCGACAACGCGATCGTTTGACCTTTCCAATTTTTGACGTCAATCGATCGACCTCTTCGATTTTTTTTCATTTCGCGAAAAAAATATCTAAATGCTAATAATTTTTATTCCATGAAAATAAATAAGTCCTAATATTTTTTGTTTCGTGAAAACAAATAAATCGTCATATTTTTTGTTTCGCGAAAATAAATAAATTCTAATATTATTTATTTCGCGAAAATCGAACATATCCGGATCTGCTCCGAAAATCTCCACGCAAAAATTGGCTTTGGAGAATGAGACCTTTTGATGACAAAATATGTCAAGACCACAGGTACATCGAAGTTAATCGAAAAAAAAATTTTTTTTTGGTAATAAATCATGTTTACGAGGCAACATTTTTTTGCACGGCAATCTCCGAGCTCTCCCTAGTTAACGTCGCTCACGGAATAAAATATTCACGTCTCGATCGAACTCGCGTTACGTAAGAAAAAAAGTTGAATTTAACTGAATTATTTTCAAACAAAAATTCCTACATAACTTCAATTTCAAAATAACAAAAAAAAAGGTAAAATTCGGAATACTGAATCCAAACAAACCCAAACAATAAAATTTGTTAATTAATTCCAATTAATAAAATAATAATTTTGACGAAAATAAATTAACCTATAAAATTCGTTTTAAAATAACCGAAATATGTAACAATTGAATACGCGATAAAAAACTAAATATATTTATTTAATTTCCTTATTTGTTATATTCAATATTTATTTATTTTCAAACAAACAAAAAATTAAAACGTAACTTTCATTTCGAAATAATAAAGAGTATAACAATAATAATGATAATAATAATTCGATTCGCGATACTGAAAGAAGTAAAAATATTTCATTATCGTTAAAATTAATTTTAATAATTGTTTAATCAAACGGTTACTAATAATTAGTCGGTTTGGCGAATGTCATTGCTTACTCCTCTCGGGTGGGTTGAGAGTAGGATTTATTGATGAAGCAAAAGGTCGAGCAGGGACGAGGGTTAGGACGAAGGAATTGATCGACCAGCAGAAGCTTTCTCGGTTAGCGACTCCGCGGTGAGAGAGACGAATGAAACAAGACGCAGAGACTGGGACGAGGATACGCGAAGTCGTCTAGACATATGTGTATATATAGATATCTATATAACGTACGTTATATCTATGAAAGTTTATATGAATATAAACTTTTTCTTCATATATAAATAAATGAATAAAATTAATAAATATATACATATAAATATACATATATATACATATGTATTTTATTTTTTATATAATAATATTTATTATTATTATTATTTATTATTATTTATTCATTTATTTATATATAAAAAATATATATAAATAAATGAATCGAAATAAAATGAATATAAATAAAATATCGAGGAACCAAGTTTATCTTAAAAATGAAAAAAAATGAAAAAAAAATGAAAAAAAAAAACAAATCCTTCAAAAACAAAAAATAAAAATTCCTCGAAAAACAAACTTTTTCTTCATCATAAAAAAAAAACATCGAAAACCATTTTTCCATCGACTCTTCTCCCAAAACCAACAAACCTACTATACCATTCCAAAACTTGACCAAAAAAATTCCCCAACTTTTCTACACTTTTCCAAAACCATTTTCCCAAAAAACAAAAACGATTCAAAAAAAATTCTTCAAAAACAAAAAACAAAATCCTTACACGTCGTGCTCGATGTTCACAACGGATCATATTAAAAACCAGATGTCGAAAAAATATACTCCGAATGATTCCAAAATTTGAACAACCCCGCGTCCCTCCCTCCTCCAACCCCCGAAGGGAAAACCAGTTAGGCAGGTTCTCATGGGCCCTTCGAACAATCGCGATCAGCATTAACGGTTCACGCGTCTCTTTGCAGCATGTTGGAATTTCCTTCGTATATAAAGTCACACGAAAAAAAAAAACACACACACACACACACGAATACATAATTCGATGGCGGGTGGGAAATAAAAAAGAGACGGTGGGGTTTTGTTGCGCTGCGTCGTCCCGGTCGCGGCGTCGGCGTCACCGGGAACTCTCGTTCCCCGAGCATCGAGGAGGAGTGCCGACACGACGGTCGCAATATCGTCGTTATATGGGCATATACGTGTACAAGAGGTAGAGGGGTGAGGGGGCGAAGGGAGGGGGGTAGACTCGCACACGTAGAAGCGAGTGTTCTCCAGCGAGTAAACGGGCCGACAAACGCGGAGAATCGAGGCAGTATCGAACCGGCGGCTGAACAGGCTGCACGTTCATTCCAACATTCCATAAAACGGCATCATTCGAGAAAAAAAAAAAAAAAAATTTTTTTTTCAACGATTTTTCAACATCGTTTTTGGATCGCTTTGATGCGAA
The DNA here is from genome assembly GCA_030522765.1 of Ophioninae sp. B BG-2022a. Taxonomy (NCBI): domain Eukaryota; kingdom Metazoa; phylum Arthropoda; class Insecta; order Hymenoptera; family Ichneumonidae; species Ophioninae sp. B BG-2022a. Next base: position 3,824 of record JAPYZJ010003994.1, on the reverse strand, counting down.
CGGTGGCAACGTTTTTTTTTCTCACTATTTTTCATCGGCGGTGCGTCGAAATTAGAAATTTTGAAAAGAAAAAACGGACAAAAACGAAAAAAGTAGGAAAAAAAGTGCGGAGTGAAGATAAGAAATTGATCTCTGATCGAGAGATCGGTTATCGGTGTGCGCGAGAAACTGGATATACGAGGAGACAATATTATAGATTAGTAGATACGTAGGTGAAAATTAATGAAATATATGCGGGGGATTCGATGTACCGGCTGTTTCGGGGACGGTCCTTGAAATCACTATAACGGTTATTTCGGAGACTGTCCTCGAAATTCACTCTAACGGTTACTTCGGGGACTGTCCTCGAAATGCACTCTAACGGTTATTTCGGGGACTGTCCTCGAAATTCACTCGAACGGTTATTTCGGAGACTGTCCTCGAAATCACTCGAACCGGTTACTTCGGGGACTTTGAAGAACCTCGATATTTTTGTATTTATGATTTTGTACGGGTGTTGAGGTGTCAAAGTGTCATGCGGATGAAGTCATACCTTATTTAAAAGCCGGCGAGTCCTGGACTCCCCCCTCTTTCTCTCTCTCTCTCTCTCTCTATTGCGCGTTTAAACGCGTGCGACCACTGCTACCACTTTGTCCTTGGGTCACCGAGGCGTAACGGTTGGTAAGGAAGGGTCGTGCACCCTCCGTTTTCAGTCTCCAAATTCCCCAGCTGTTTTCAACCAAAAAAACAAAAAAAAAAAACAAAAATACATATTTTCTCATCCTCTCGTGATTTTGTTTTTCATCGGGTATCGATCGAATTGGAAAATGTGATTTTTTTTGTATCCGGGGTTCGAAGTGTGTGTGTGTGTGTGTGCGCTGATTCGTGGGAAAGTGATTCGGGGAGGAAAAGCACGATCGACTTTCCGGAGGCTGCAAACTGACGGGAGGGGCGGGGGGGCGAAGGGGTTGCCTTGGGAGTGAAGGAGGAGAGGGTTGATGGGTGGGTTGAAGGGAGGACGGTGGTGAGATCAGCTGGTTTTGCTGCTGCGCCATAGACCAACCCGGATGCACCGGTATCGAACCGGCTTCAAACCCAACCGAATCTTTTCCGTAGTCTTATTTTTCCACCCTTAAAGCCGCCCTTCCTGTCGACGGTCTCCGACGAAACGTCAAAGTTTCCGTTCATTTTTTCGAGTTCCGAACAAAAAAATTGTTATTAGGGTTGATGATGATTAATTTCATTATGCCCCGGTAAAATAAATTTCGGAAGATTTGTTTGGGTTTGTTTGGGTTACATTATATATGTATATAAATTTGGGAAAAATGAAATTATTACAAAATTACAGAAAATATGAAAATTTTACAAAATAATAACTAAATTATTTTATGTAGAGAGTAAAAAAAACTTTCGGGAAATTTGTTTGGGTTTGTTTGGGTATATAAATTTGGGAAACAACATAATTATTAAAAAATTAAAGAAAATTTTTAAAAATAACAACTAAATAATAATATTGTGTAGAGAGAGCAGGGAGGGGCTGTTTATTGGATTTACCCCGATCGACAGTGACGAGTGATTTTTTACGGATTGAAAATACTTTTGTAGAGAAAAGAGACCCAAAGCGGACATTCTGTGAAACGAGGATCGGGGGCTGACGACTGGCAATCGGTAGCCCTCGAGTGTTCGAACTGACGAGAAAGAACATTCAAGAGAGAAAAAAAATCGAAGAGAAAAATCGAACAAAATCCGATCGGCATTAATCTCCGAACATTACCAGTGTTGAGTGATTTTTAAACCCAAAAAAGTTCATTTCTACTACAACTTCTTTAAAGACGAAAAAAAAAACAAAAAAAAATCGGTACCGTTTTCGATCGATTTTCGAGGGCCGATCGGTGATCGGTAATAAATCGTTCTCGATTGCGGTCCAACTAAAAAAGGTGAGGGAAATTCCCGAGTAAAAAAGTTGAATCGAAGAAGATCGGCAGCGATCGGCAGCGATCGGTATGAGCCACTCGCGAATCGGCCGTTCGAAAACATTGATTTCCGCGGAGTAGAGTCTGCCGGAATATTGGCTGAGAGAAATGTCGCAATCGGGTGAAAGTCCTGGTGGGCGGGGCGGGCCATCTTCGAGTTCCTCATCGAGGGAGGGTAGTCCTCGGACGCCACGTGGCGGCCGTTTGAAGGACCGGGTGAGTTTCTTCGAGAAGATTTGGTCTTCGGGTGGCAAGAGTCATACCGGAAGTGCCGAAAATCTTGCGGATTCCGGGGATGCTGGGAAGCGTCAATCGGGCTCGGAATCTTCATCGCCGATAAATCGACGGGCCTCGTCACGCGCCAGTGATTCCTCATTTGAGGAAACCTTCGAAAGACTGGTCGAAGAGGGCGAATTGAACGGCGCTAAAGTCGTGAAATTTGAAAAATTGACTTTTCGAAAAAGTTTGAGGGAAGTAACCAGCAGTACGAGTCAAGTTACTCTGCGTCATCAAACGGCCACCAATTTTACGACTGAAAGCACCACACCGAGCGAAGAACACGCCCTCGAAGATTCCGCTTATCAGAGCCATGCTATCGGCCATGCCAGTTCTCATGGCAGCTCTATTGGCTCCTTCGCGAAATTTCCATCCGAGGATAGCCTCGTCGCCCAACAACAAACGGCCAGGCCCGACAACGATCAAGATGATAATAAACCCCCTGGCGAATGGTACGCCGAATATCGAAATCAGAGCTTCCACAATGTCGCTGCGAGAATCGAGTATGTCAGAAGTAGGAGCGAGTACGACGCGCATATTGCAGAAATCAAAGGTATTCATGAAAATCTGAAACTTGCCGTTTTTCCGACCGATTTTTTTTTGTTTTTTTCCATTCGTTATTCTCTACGAGAAATTCTATGGGGTTTTACTTGGAATTGATGTTTTTGACCTTTCTTTCGATTTCGAATACTGGAAATTCAACAGGATACAGGGTGGAACCGACCTGCCGTTTTTGCGACCCGTTTTTTTCGTTATTTTCTATTTGTTATTCTCTACGAGAAATTCTATGGGGTTTAACTTGGAATTGATGATTTTCACTTTTCTGTCGGTTTCGAATGCGGGAAATTCAACAGGATTCAATTCGGAACCACCCCTGCCGTTTTTGGGCAGTTTTAGTTGCTTTTTTCGTTATCGGCTATGGGAAATTTGATGACAATAAATTTGAAATCGATCCACCGTTTTTTAATCTTTCTTGTTGTCTTGTCGGCTATGAAAAATTCATTGGAAATCGACCTAGGAATCGACCTGCCGTTTTTTGTACTCTTTTTGTTTTTTTTTCTTTATCGGCTATGGGAAATTTCATGGTATTCAACTTGGAATAAATGTCAAGAAGAATTGTTTGTTTCGAATTTGTGATTTGTTCATCGGTCGTCGACCGTTTCCGGTTGGGTTCCTATTGACGGCATTTTTGTCCAATTGAACACACCCACACATCCGGATCTGTGATTGTCGGATGTAGTTCATGTTTGCGTGTGACGATCTGGTAAGTTACATTGGGGGACATTGCCCACCGATGATATTTCGAGGTTCCGCAGGGTTGATACTCGGAGCGGTGACCGCACGATTTCACCTTAAAAAAAATCGCAAAATAAATTTTTTTTAAATTATAAACAAAATGAAACTATTTAAAAATCGTACAATATACAGCCTTGGCCAAAAGTATTAGGCATCCAATAATTCTTCTATCCGGACGAAAAATTCAATTACTCGGTGAACAAAAAATCGTAAAAATTTGTTCAACAAACGAAACTGAAGCTAATAGTAACCTCTACGAACATCTAATCTCTAAATTTCGGGATCACCATTTTTCTAAGT